>JANHFJ010002781.1:34534-45075 GCA_032468195.1 Cerberus rynchops
GAGTTTAGCAACTGTTTCAATGTTGACACGCTCTGATTCTTTTAGTTTAGAGCCAGCAAAGAACCAAGAAACAGCTGGAGGTGGCCGTCCGGAAATTGGAATTGCTAATTCTATAGGTTTTCCAGTTGGTACATGAATGGTCTTTTGAGGAATTCCAGCAAGATCAATTGTGGGTAGAACTAAAAAAAGAAAGAGTTTTAAAAAGTGATTAATCGGTTAATCAAGTCAAACTCTGAATCATTGCTATGAACAAAGCTTCCTTTTTCACCATGGCTTTTACCTTTTTGTTCTTGTACCGTGACGGCTGTGACTATTTCTCTTGGTTCCGAGACACCTTTCTGATTTTGGGCTCTGACTCTAAAGAGGTACTGTTCTCCTTCATTTAATGAAATGATTGTATGCTCAAAGACTGTAGGTTTCAGGGTTACAACTTTCATCCACCTGTCTGTTCCAACTCTACTGGCCTCAATTACATAGCCGGTTAATCTGCTGCCACCATCGTGCTGTGGTTTTTCCCAAGCAAGTGACACAGTAGATTTAGTAATGTCCACCACCTCCAGTTTCTGTGGCACGCTTGGGACTTCAGATATAAGCACGGTATCCAATGTCTCACATGGTTCACCTATTCCATAGATATTTTCTGGCAGAACTCGGAAATAGTATAGAGCGCCTTCCATGAGTCCAGAAATTCTGTAAATGGTTTTGTTGCATTTGGTAGTTACTGTTTTGTAAGCTCTCATGGCAGCCTCACGTTTCTCAATGATATAGTTGTTGACTGGTGCTCCACCATCAATGACAGGAACATCCCAAGTAATAGTTACAGATTCTTTTGTAACTTCTTTGACTCTCACAGATCCTGGAGGGCCAGGAGTATCTATGGGGGGGGGGGGGAGCGAAAGAAAATATTAATTATTTATTACATTACTCATGAAAACAATACTCAGAAGCCGCCATTGGCTTAACCTTGCGTATAACTTTTTCTCTTTTGGCTGTTTACCTTACTTGATTGTGATGCAGTTTCAAATATCTTTTAATTTGTGTGAGGGAGTATAGTCCTCTGTTAGGAGAACGAGTACACAACGGAGTGTTTTTTTGAGAGTAAATTGGTATATTACACAACACACTACAGTTTCACTGAGTAGTAAAAATAGGTTTAGTTTAATAGAATTAGAATCTAAACGAAGTCCATCTATCAGTCCAAAGTCATACACAATTCAGTCAGTCTTCAAAAAAGTTCAGTTGAGTTCAGTAATACTCACAATAACAAAATACAACTCTCTCTCAGACAACCCACAATCAGAAACCCACTCTCAGAAACCCACACTGCAAGAAAACCACAATCAGAAATGATTCTGGCGTCTTCTTATTGCTGCTTGATTAATTAGCAGCTACTTGGAGTTAAAGCAACAGTACATTTTACATCTTAAAATGATAATCCTGGTTTATATATTGCCTACCCAACTACTGTTAGAGTTTACATTCCTAACAATTTGTAATGAAATAAACAAGGGGACTGTAAAAAGAAATAAAAGGGGTTTAACTTACCATAGATTTTGACAAGAACTGTTGCTGATTTCTTTCCTGATTGATTTTCAGCCTCAATGACATATTTTCCAGCATCATACCGGTTAACTTTGTCTACAACCAAGAGTGTATAGCTGTCGGTGGTGTCAATGATAGCCCGGCTTGCTAGGTCAACACCTGCTTTACTCCACATAATGATTGGTGCTGGTCTGCCAGACACTGAGACCATTAGACGTAAAGAGCCGCCGGCTCGGACAGTAACGGTCTTCTTTAGGTCATCAGCAAGCTCAAGAGCAGGTATTTCTGTCAAAGGGAGGAGAAATAAAAGATGAGCTTCTGTCTGTATATTCTAAACAGATGTGTGAACAGAAATCTATGAATGCTTTATAAATGTGGTCTTACCTAGCCTTTCCACAGGTTCTATTTCGGCTGGCGACTCGCTGTATTCACTTATCCCATTTATGTTGGTGGCAGCCACTCTAAAGCGGTATTTCTGGCTTGTTCTAAGACCAGTCACAGTGAATTCAGGGTTCTTTATGTTGGCTGTAGTATGGACCCTGTACCATTGGTCAGTGCCTTCTTCTTTCATTTCAAGAATGTAGCCTAATATATCAACTCCACCGTCATATGTGGGCTTTGTCCAAGCTAAGCTTATGCTGGTCCTAGTAGTATCTACAACTCTTGGAGGTGAAGGAGGTGCAGGAGTATCTTTGAAAAAGAACAATTATTGTTATTGTTATTATTTTTTCTTGAAGGCTTTTATTTTTGGGGAAAGATATAAGTTTAATTTTGATTGCAGAAAGCTCGATAATGACATAAATTGTTAGTCTCTTTTTCTGAACACGTATGCTATGCATGGACATCTCAAGGGGAAAACTTTAGAAATTCAGGCCATTTACATTACTCCATATGACTATTTCTCTCTTTAAAGGTAAATCAAATCAAATCAAATCTGAACATACTAATTCTACAACATAACAACTTATCTGTAAGGCTTTGTGAATGACTTTCTCACTCTTTTGCAAATAATTAAATAAAAAATTTTAAGGCCTGATGTTTCCATTCACTTTGACCACAAGATAAAAAATAAGTCTTCAGAAAACAAAACACTATTTTTGCTTTTTCTAAAATGCTATTAAACAGATTTAACATTTGTAATCCTAATGTCTCTTGTAGAGTTTTGTAGAATTCCGCTGGTAACCCATCTGGGCCTGGCATCTTCTCATTCTTTTGTTTATTAATTTCTTCAATCAGTTCAAACATATTAATCCATTCTGTTAATGTGGATTTCATTTCTTCTGGTATTCTAGGTAAATTGGCTTCCTTTAGGTCCTGGAATATCTGTTCTTTAGATATTGTTTCTTTCCCATACAAATGTTCATAATAATTTTGAATCACTTCCTTTTTCTCATTATTTTGAGTCTAGAGAATTCCCTCTGTATCTTGTAATGCATATATCATTTTCTTTTGTCTCTCTTTCCTCAGCTTATGTGCCAACCATCTCCCTGGTTTATTTGCATTTTCAAAAAAGTTTTGCTTGGCACTTTTAATTTTTTGTGCTAATTTCTCTTTTCCTAATAGCTCAAGTTTGTGTTTTATCACCTCCATCTGGTTTCTAATATTCCTCTTTTGTGGTTCTTTTTGGAATTCTATTTTCAGTTTTTATATTCATTTTTCCAACTCTTGTCTTTCCTACCTTTTTTTCCTCTTTTTCTTTCCCAAATATGTTATTACTAATCCTCTAATATATGCTTTGGCAGTGTCCCAAACATTTTGGACTGACGTGTCCTCTACTCTGTTCTCCTTAAAAAGAAATCTAAGTCTTTATTCATACTTTGGATAAATTCTTTATTTTTTAATATACTTTTATTTAAAGTCCATTTTCGTCTTTTGGTCTGACTTCTCCATTTAAGTTGCACTGGGTTGTGGTCAGCCCATGTGCTGCCTTCTATTTCAATGTCTAATGTGTGGTTCTTTAACTCTTCTGTCATCCATATCATATCTATTCATGACCATGATTTGTATCTATTTGAATAAAATGTGAATCTTTTTTCTTTTGGATGTATTTCCCTCCATATGTCTGAAAGCATTAATTCTTCTTTCATTTTCATGAATATCTTAGAAAGGGTGGTTCTTATTGATTTAGTTAGTTTTGTATTTTGGCAGTCCATTTTATTGTTAACAATCAAATTGAAGTCCCATAGTATGCATATATTTTCATATTCCAATTGAATCAATTTTTTATAAAGTCTATTAAAGAAGACCTATTGATTAGTATTAGGTGCATAGATCCCTACTAGAAGAATCTGCTTTGAATCAAATATTTCTATTATCAACATTCTTCCCTCTTCATCTGCATATATCTGTTTCCTTTATGCAAAACACTACTCCTCTCTTTTTCTAGAGTTATTAGTTTCCCTGATTCAGAGAAACATTCTCTGATGGAAATACATAATGACAAATCAGATCATGTGCAATATAATCTATTGATACCCCTGTCCCTAAAAGAAATCACCTCTCTCAATTGTACTTGTGATCTTTAATGCTTAAAGATAAATCTTTCGGTTTAATTTTTTTTAATAAAAAAATACAGTTTTCTGATTTAAATGGAGCAACTATTTCTGACAGAACGTTGACTATTGATAATTATCTCAATCTGATCAATCTGGATGTCCATCTATGTCAACTAAAAGAGAACTGAGTTTTATAAGATTTCATTGAATTAAATGCAAAAGTATAAGTGACCTTGAGAAGCTGGTCACAAGATATCAGATAAAGGTCATAAAGGTCAGAAATGCCATAATAAACAAACAAACAAACAAACAAACAATTCATCTGAGATTCCAAATTATTAATTAAAAAAAAACCCTATTGACTATTTCATAACCATGACTAAGAAATCATTTACATCACTCAATTTGAAATTAACCGTAAAGACATAAGTTTTGGGAACTTACAGGATGGTTCTTTGCACAAAATATATTGAGAAGCGTCACTAGGCTCACTGTTTCCAGCAGCATTTACTGCAGTAATACGGAACTGATATTCGCAGCCTTCCATGAGACCAGTGACTTTCAACCTGGTGTCATAAATGGTGTAGTCCCTGTTTACTCTTGTCCACCGTAGACTTCTCTTTTCTCGTTTATCTACCAGATAAGTGCTTATTTCACTACCGCCATCAGATTCTGGTTTCAACCACTGAATAATGATGTGCTCTTTTCCAGCACCTACTGATTCTGGCACCCCAGGAGTTGATGGAATAGCTGAAGTGATTTTTTAAAAAAAGAAAAGAAAAAAGAAAAAAATTAGATATCTCTTACATATCTATCCAGAAGAAAAATTTAACTGAACTAAGGAGGCACTTACTAAATGAATTTCTAGCAATCATTGTTTCTGTTTCAAGTGGAACTCCAGGCCCATACTTATTTACAGCTCTTACACGGAATATGTATTCATTATTCTTGATAAGTCTCGTTGCTACGCACGAGTGCGTTGCACACTCTGCATCAACGATAACCCAATGCAGCCTGCTCGTCTCACGTCTCTCTACAATGTAGTGAGTAATTTCTGCCCCTCCATCTTCTTGAGGAGCATTCCAAGCCAAGGTACATTTCTCCTCTGTCACTCTGCTAATGGTGATCTTGCCAGCACATGGACCAGGAGAATCTGTAGACAAAAAAAAAAAAAAAAATCCCAAAAGGAATTGGTGCAATGATATAACATTGACTTGGGGAAAAAAAAGAGTCCATTCTCTCATAAATTATGAATTGTGAAATACTCACCAAGTACTTTGACCAAAACAGAAACTTGTTTTGTTCCACTAGCATTTTTAACAGTTAATGTGTATTTTCCAGTATCGCTTCTGTCACAGAACTTGATGATTGCGACAGCATGCTTGCTGGTATATTGCAAAGAGATCTTCTCACATAAATCCAACTCCTTGTCGCCTTTCGACCAAAATACTTTGGGTTCCGGTTTTCCACCAATTGATGCCTCAAGAACAAGATCAGATCCAGCCCTAACCGTTACAACATCTCCTCGTAATTTGGCATCCAGCTCAGCTTTGGGTGGTGCTATGAAAAAAACAAGAGGAATAAACTCTCAACGTGAATTCCTTTTAAAGGTGACATGTTTATCATAATTTAAATATCTGTTAAGAAAAAAGTCTTACAATATTCATCTTTGCAGGTGACAGGACCTGTTGTTTCGGAACCTTTGCTAATCACACCAGCAGAATTCTTTGCTAATACGCGGAATTCATATTCCTCTCCTTCACCGAGGGCGGTTACAGTAAAGTAGTTTTCTGAAACAATGGTGTAATTGCATTTCAACCAGCGTCCATCTCCAGTCACATGGTAGGGCTTGCGTTCTACAATATAGCCCACAATTTTGCTTCCACCGTCATAAAGCGGAGCAGTCCAGCTTAATGAAACTGAAGACCGGGTGACATCTGTCACTTCTGGTCTACCTGGTGGATCTGAAAAAGAACATTATAGTCAACATGTAATTAAAAAAAGATTCTCTTAAATAAAAATAGGAATTATACTTTTTCTGAGTCATACTTACCAACTGGATTTTGGGCCACTACTGGTCTAGAAGCTTCACTGGCTTTGCTCACTCCAGCAGCATTTAATGCATATGTCCTGAACTGGTACTCCAGACCTTCTACAAGTCCAGTGATTTTGTAGTCACATTCAAAGCATGGAGTTTTGTTTTCCTTTACCCAAAGAATTGTGTTGCGCTCTTTCTTTTCAATCCAGTATCCTACAACTTTGCTGCCACCATCATGATATGGCTCCTCCCATCTGATGGACATGGCATTGGCCGAAACAAAATAGACCTCGGGCCTTGGGGGAGGACTTGGGGGTACTAATAAAAAAAAAAGAGAGAGAAAGAAATGTTAAATGCTTGGATTTTTTTTTGAAGCAAAACTGGAACAAATTTATGCACATTCATTACGATAACGTTTCCTTACCAAATGGATGTTCAGCCACAACTGGAACGGATTCAATGGGCTTGCTGACACCAAATCGGTTTTCAGAACTGACACGGAAAGTATATTCCATATATTTAGTGAGATGAGTAACTTTGATCTGTGTACGCTTGACACTGGAGTTTACCAGCTGCCATGCTGTTGTGCCAGATTCGCGTTTTTCAACAATGTAGTTAGTAATATCAGTGCCACCGTCATCTTCAGGCTCCTTCCAGGACAAGACACAGGATTCTGCTGTCACTGATGATATTTCTATGGGGCGTGTAACTGGACCTGGTCTTCCAATAACTATAACTGTGACAGTGAATGTCTTCACACCAGCTGTGTTCTCAAGAGTTAAATAATATTTGCCGGAGTCACCTCTCATGCTGTCCTTAACAGTCATGGTAGTTCTATCTTTGGTTGTCTTGATAGTCACTCTATCAGTTTCCTTGAGTCTCATTTCCTCAAGTTTCCAAGTTACTTTTGGAATAGGACGCCCACTAATTGGTATATCAATAGTGAAGGAGCTTCCAGCTTTGCAAGTTATAAGTTGCTTAGTTATTCCACTAAGATCTGCGGTTGGTTCAATCTGTGGCTCTTTAATAATGACAGAGCAGAAAGCTTCTCTTGGCTGACTGTAGCCAGCATCGTTCTTTGCGCTGACCCTAAATTCATATTCATTGTTCTCAGTAAGACCTTCTACTGTAAAAGTAAGCTGCTTTGTTTGACCTGCTTCACGCCAAACTTCAGTTCCTTTCTGTTTCATTTCTAGTAGATATCCAGTGATACGGCTGCCACCGTCATGATCAGGTTTAAGCCAAGCAAGTACCACAGATGACCTAGTGGTATCAACAATATCTAATCTCTTAGGTGGAGCAGGTTCTTCGGTAGCCACCACTGGCTCTGTTAATTCACACGGTTCACCTACTCCATATTCATTTTCTGCTGAGACACGGTAAAAATAGGGCGCTCCTTCGGCAAGATCAGTGACTTTAGCTATTTGGCGGGTACATTTTTCGTTAACAATCTGCCAGCTACGGCGGCTTGCTTCTCGCTTCTCCACAACATAATGATGGATACGTGCACCTCCGTCCAAAATTGGAGCATCCCACATTAAAGTGATGGAGCCTCTGGTAACATCCTTAAATGTAATAGGACCTGGTGGTCCAGGAGTATCTAGCACTTTCACTGTGAAAGCAATAGACTTGCTACCACTGTTGTTTTCTACAGTAAACACATATTTTCCGGCATCCGTTCTGTTGCAATTCTCGACAGTTAATGTACTGAATGAATCTGTTGTGTGAATGTTAGCACGTAAGTTGAGGTCAGAATCTGCTTTGGACCATGTAGCAATAGGAACAGGTCTGCCCTTGAAGGCAATGAAGAGACGGATATTTGCACCTGCCCGGACTATATGAGTCTGCTTGAAGCTAGCATCAATATCAAGTTCAGGGGAAGAAAGCCTATCCACGGTTTGTATTGAAGCAGCAACTTCACAGCTTTCTCCTTTGCCCGCGGTATTTACAGCACTGACTCGGAATTTATAATGCTCATTTGGTTCTAAGTCAGTCACCGTATATTTGGTGGCAATCAAAGTCTCAGCATTGACTTTATGCCAATCTCCCAAATCAGCTTTGCACATTTCAATGATGTAGCCAATAATCTCCAAGCCGCCATCAAAAACTGGTGTGGTCCATTCTAAGGTGACACTCGTCTTGGATGTATCTATCACCTTGACCACAGTAGGAGGACCTGGTGGATGAACTGGCTCTCTGCATTTAATCAGCCTTGACACGCCACTAGGTGGCCCCACGCCAGCCTTGTTTTCTGCCATAACCTGGAACTCATATTCATTGCCCTGAGTTAGCCCTGTGACTCTGTATCTTGTCTCAGAAATGGGTCTCTTGCTGGATACTTTGACCCAGAGAATGCTTTTCTTTTCTCTTCTCTCCAAGATATATTGATCGATATCACTTCCACCATCTGATTTTGGCCTTGTCCATGTGAGAGTGATGCTGTTCCCTGTTACATTGCTAGGCTCTGGAGTCCCGGGTGCATCAGGAACAGCTGTAGAATGAAAATTGAAAGATTGGACAAGGCTTTGGAGAAGGCTAACTAGAACACACACACACACACACACACACACACACACACACACACACACACACAGGATTTTTCCTATTGATAATGAACTTACTGTAATGTGCTTGTGCTACAAAAGGGTCAGATTCGAGAGGCCTGCCGACCCCAAACTTGTTAGCTGCAGAGATTCGGAACTGGTATTCGTTGCCTTTTATTAATCTAAGGGCTGTGTAGCTGCAGGCTTCACAGTGGTCTTCAATTAGTGCCCAGGATACTCTGCTGGTTTCACGTTTTTCAATAACATAATGAGTAATGGCCGCACAGCCGTCATTAGCTGGAGGCTCCCACCACAGTGTTGCCTTCTCTTCGGTAATATTGGTGAAGCGTATCGGGCCTCCTATCTTCCCTGGAGTATCTGTAACACAGACATGCAGTTGTTTAATGTGGTGCTGCATTTAGTACAGAATTAAAACAAAATTGATAAATAAAGGTTACTCAGTTTGAGGCAAGTAAGTTTAGTAAAAGAATGCCAAATTACCTTGGACTCTTATGGTTATGTCTGCCTGTTTGGTGCCTGATGAATTCTTGGCTTCCACCCTATATATTCCACGATGGTCTCGAGAAGCATCTCTAACAAATATGGTACTATAGCCGATAGCGGTGGTTATTTCAACACCCAATCGCTTGTCAATCTCTTCTCCATTTTTAAACCAGGTTACTTGAGGAACTGGCCGGCCTGTGATAAGGGCTTTAAGTCTTATGCTTTCACCTGCTTTGACTGTCAGACCTTCGAAATGCTCAGCACCAAATTCAATATTGGGTGCAACTAGAAAAGAAAAAAGAAATAAAGTAACCTTTACAATATATCTTTACAATATGTCACAATATATCTTCCCCAGAATAAGGGCAGTTTTAACTGCGTTCATCAATTCCTTTCTATGAACTTGAAACCCATTATGGGTAATCCTTGATTTACAACTGCAATCGACCCCCAAATTTCTGTTATTAAGCAAGACAACCTTCCTTGCCACAGTTGTTAAGTGAATCCCTGCAGTTCTTAAGTTAATCACATGGTTGTTAAGTAAATCTGGCTTCCCCATTGACTTCGCTTGTCAGAGGGTTGCAAAAGCGGATCCTAGGATCCAGGGCACTAGAACCATCATAAATACATGCCAGTTGCCAAGCGTCCAAATTTTAATCCCATGACCATAGGGGATGCTGCAATAGTCATAAATGTGAAAGCTGTTACAAATCACTTTTTTCCAGTGCCATTATAACTTTGAATGGTCACTAAATGAATGGTTGTAAATTGAGGACTACCTGTAATAAGAATGCATAGCACGGGGCAACTATTTGAGTTAGACCCAAACGTTTCATTCTGACTGAGAAAATCTAACATGCTCACAAACTTTTAAAAAGATTGACGTGCCATGCTGTATAATAGAATAAGTATAACCACCTACAATAACTACTACTACTACTACTACTTCCTGCCACTAAGTAAGACTTACTAGCATCATCTCGGGTCATGATATATCCTGAAGACTGAGAAGGAGGGCTGATCGTCCCAACAGCATTTCTTGCAAGGATTCGGAATTCATATCGGTCTCCTGGGTTAAGTCCTGTAACCGTATATTGGCATTCAGTGACGTCGGTAAAATTGCATCTGACCCAACGGTCTTCAGGTCCTTGTCGTCTCTCAATACTATATCCCGCAATCTTGCTGCCTCCATCACGCATGGGTGCAGTCCATTTGAGAGTAATTGTC
Organism: Cerberus rynchops; assembly: GCA_032468195.1. Lineage (NCBI taxonomy): Eukaryota > Metazoa > Chordata > Lepidosauria > Squamata > Homalopsidae > Cerberus > Cerberus rynchops. The sequence continues at coordinate 44,884 of JANHFJ010002781.1, forward strand.
TCTCTTGTCACATCGATATAGTCAGGGGTGCCAGGTGGATCTGCATGAAAATAAAACGTGTTCACAGTAATCAGCAAAACAATTCCAGCAGGCTAGAAACATAGGCATTTGATACTGCATTCAATCACTTACCAACTGGGGAAACAGCCAGATGGAGTTTGCTTGGATCGCTAGCAGGGCTTATTCCAGCAG
>JANHFJ010002781.1:51701-64139 GCA_032468195.1 Cerberus rynchops
TGCATATATATATATATATATATATGATAGATATAGATAGATAGATGAGATAGATAGATAGATAGATAGATAGATAGATAGATAGATAGATAGATAGATAGATAGATAGATATAGATATAAATATTACTCACCCGTTATTTTAACTCCATCTTTGGTTTCGGTTGGAACACCAACACCAAATTCATTTTCTCCAGACACTCTGAAGTAATACGTTCCACCTTCTTGCAGATTGGTGACTTTGTAGGAAAGACGATGGCAATTGTTGGTTACAGTGACCCAAGCTTTCTTGCTTGCTTCTCGTTTTTCAATGTAGTAATTCTTCACAGGAGCCCCTCCATCATTCTCTGGAGCTTCCCAAGATAACACAGCAGAATCTTTTGTTACATCTTTTACAATGATATTAGATGGAGGTCCTGGTGAATCGAGAACTTTAACAATTAATGTCAAACTGGCTGTGTTTACAATGTTTTGTAATGTCAGTGTATACTTTCCAGAATCATTTCGTGTTGCCTTTTCAACAGTAAGTGAGGTGCGGTTATCTGAGGAATCAATATTTGCTCGTGTACGGAGATCAGTATCTGGCTTACTCCATAGCACGTTAGGGATAGGTTTTCCTCGGAAAGGCACAGTCATTGTAAATGATTCACCTGCTTTCACAACTAATGTCTTTCTCATTTCATTATCAATATCAAAAACAGGTTCTTCTTCTCTTTCCTTTGCTACTTGAGGTTCTGAGGCATCACTTGGATCACTAGCGCCAATTTTGTTCACAGACCTTACTCTGAAAACATATTCTGCTCCCGATGTAAGACTCATTATAGTGTATTCTGTTCCTCTTAAGCTTTGAATAGCTGTTGACCAATCAGTTTCACTAGTTAGCTTGTATTCAACAGTGTATCCAATAATAGGACCTCCCCCATCAAATAATGGCTTTGTCCATCCAATTGTTATATGAGATCTTGTATGGTCCATTATCTTGGGCCGAGATGGCGGTGATGGTAGGAAAACTGGATCTTCTGCTTTTATTAGTGGTGAAGAATCACTAGGAAGACTAAGGCCTGCAGCATTTTCTGCATATACTCTATATTCATATTCACATCCTTCCCGAAGGCCTGAAGATTTTATTCTGAGATCATAAACTGGCTTTTTATTTATACGTATCCACCGTAAACTGTTTTTCTCACGCCTTTCAATCACATAACCAGAAATTTCATTTCCTCCATCACTGTCAGGTCTTGCCCAGCAAAGAGTCATGGATTCCTTTGTCACATTGGTAACTTCTAAAGATTTAGGGGGGGTTGGAACAGTAAAAGGATCCAGCGCCTTGACAGCCTCACTTTCTAAGGGCTCACCAACACCATATTTATTTACACCCATCACTCTGAAAATGTATTCATTTCCTCTCAGTAGTTTCGTCACTTTGCAGGAGGTTGTTGGAAGTTCTGCTTCACAAAGAGTCCATGCGAGCCTACTGGTCTCACGTTTTTCCACAATGTAATAGTCAATCTCCGCTCCTCCATTTTCTTGAGGTGGTCCCCATGACAGATAACATTTCTCAGCAGTTAGGCCTTTAATTTCTAGTGGGGCTGCTGGTGGACCTGGTCTGTCAAGTACTTTGCAGTTAACTGCTAACGATCTTGTTCCAGCAACATTTTGCAATGTTAACACATATTGCCCTGAATCCCGTCGAATGCAGTCTTTAACAGTTATTGCTGTAGAACGGTCTTTTGAGATTATTTCAACTCTTGCCTTTTCTTCAATGTCTTTGCCATCCTTTGTCCATGAAACTATTGGCACGGGTCGTCCTGCAATGTCAGCATTGATTTTTAAAATCTCTCCAGCTTTAATAACAATCTCTCTGAATTTGGCATCCATCATAATTCTTGGAGCTTCTATGTCATCCTTTACAGTAACTGGCCCAGTGGATTCGGATGGTTCACTAAATTGGTCAGCAGCATTTCTGGCAATAACACGGAATTCATAGCGCTGGTCTTCAGTAAGCCCGATCACATCAAAGAAAGTTTCTTGTACATTGGTGAAACTGCACTTCAGCCAACGACCATCTGGCAGCTCTTTCCGCTCAATAACGTAGCCTGTAATCTTAGCACCGCCATCATATTCTGGCTTGGTCCATGATAGTGAGACACATGTCCTTGTAATATTGGTCACTTCAGGTTGGCCAGGTGGGTCACATGGATCCCTTGCTGCCACTGGTTCACATGATTTGCTACATTTGCCAATTCCTACAATATTTTCAGCGTACACCCGATATTCATACAGCAGGCCTTCATCAAGACCTGTGACCTTCATCTGAGTATCACTTAGAAGGATTTTATTAACTTTAGTCCAAAGAATGCTACTTCGTTCTTTACGTTCAAGGTGATAGCCAAGTACTCTGCTACCTCCATCATTAACTGGTTCCTGCCAACTTACAATCATGAAGGTTTTTGTTGCATGTACAACTCGAGGAGTACCAGGTGGGCCAGGTAGATTAAATGGATACTCTGCCACAACAGGGGCAGTTTCAGCGTAAGTGCTCTTGCCATAGCGATTTTCTGCAGAAACGCGGAATTGATATTCTGATCCAGTGGTTAAGCGAACTATTTTAATTGAAGTTCGCGCAACTGCTGCAGATACGATGCTCCATGTTGTTGTTGTAGTTTCTCTTTTCTCTACAATATAATTATTAATTTGACAGCCACCATCATATTCAGGGGGTTCCCAAGATATGGATATATTATCCGCACTAACATTATCAATACGTAATGAGGTTGGAGGTCCTGGTCTATCAAGAACAATTACATTGATGAAAACTGTTGTAGAGCCAGCACTGCTTGCTACATTTAATTCATACTTTCCTACATCTTCCCTTGAAGCTTCTTTGATGACTAGTGATGTGGATGTTTTTGAAGTTTGGACATTCACTCTCGTCGTTTCTCTTAAAGGCATGCCATCCTTTTTCCAGTTGGCAGATGGTACTGGCCTTCCTCTAATGGGAACATCAATCTTAAGATCTTCACCAGCTTTAACACTGAATGTATTGAAAAGGAGCTCAACTGAAGGCTTGATTTCAATGTCCTTTGCAACTACTGGAACTCCAAGTTGTCTTGGATCACTCTTCCCTTTTTCATTTATAGCACAAACACGGAAAGTATATTCTTCTCCCATACTTAATCCAGATATTGTTGCTTCTAATGTTTTAACTTGGGTGCAGGTGCTCCATTTTTCACTTCCTTTAGTTTGCATTTCTACTACATAGCCAGTTATTTTACTGCCACCATCACTCTCTGGTTTCTCCCATTTAATAGTAGCACTGTGACGAGTAACATCAACAAGAGTTACTTTTCCAGGTGGATAGGGTGGTTCAGAAACCTTAACTGGTTCAGATGTTTCTGCTGGCAAACCAACTCCATATTCATTTGCAGCTAAGACCCGGAAGTAGTAGCTGCATCCTTCCTGTAGCTGTTCAATTCTGAAGACATTTTTGTTGCAATTAGTTGTGATAGTGGCATATGCTTTTCTGGTTGTTTCACGTTTTTCAATTATGTAGTTTGTGATTTTAGCTCCACCATCAATAAGAGGAGGCTCCCAAGCTAAGGTCACTAAATCTTTCTTGACTTCTCTGACAGTCAGATTTACAGGTGCACTTGGTGTATCAAGCACTCTCACATTAACAAATGCTGATTTCTTGCCACTGTTGTTTTCCAAAGTCAGGTTATATTTTCCACTGTCAAATCTGTTTACATTGTCAATTACTAACATTGTATAAGAACTGGTTACTTCAATCTGAGCTCTGTCACTCATAGTGCCTTCTGCTTTTTCCCATTTCACTTCTGGCTCTGGCCTTCCTTTAATTGTGACAAACAAACGTAATGTGCCACTAGCACGCACTGTGACAACTTTTCTGAGATCTGCATCAAGTTCTATTTCAGGAGGTTCCATTTTTTCAGCTGCAACAACACTACCAGGGATAGTTGCTGGTTCTCCAACTCCTTCAGAATTCATAGCACAGATGCGGAAGTTATACTCGCTATTTTCTTTAAGTTTTGTTACTGTGAATTGTCTTCCTTGTAAACCTGATGGGGGTGTACAAGTTGTCCATTCGTCAGCAGAAGCTTCCTTAAATTCTACAATATATCCTTTAACAGGAGCACCACCATCGTAAGTAGGTTTGCCCCATGCAAGGGACACAGATGATCTGGAGGTATCTGTTACCTTTGGATTGTTTGGAGGGCCTGGTGGATATATTGCCTCACAGGCACGGTAGAAGATTGATGGTTCACTGGGCTCACCAACACCGGCAGCATTTTCAGCAGAAACTCTAAATTCATAGAAATGACCATCCACCAGTCCAGTTACTCTCAATCTTAAGTCTGTCAGTCTCTTTTTATTGCACTTGGTCCATCTAATGCCATCTTTGTCTCGCTTTTCTAGTATATAACCTTCAATCTCGGCTCCACCATCATCAGTTGGGCGGCACCAGGTTACAATCATAGAATCTTTCGTGATTGCAGAGGCTTCAGGGGTTGAAGGAGGACCTGGAGGCTTATAGGGATTGCATGCCAACACAGGTTCTGATTCTAGAGGGTCGCCAATTCCATATTTATTAACAGCCATTACACGGAAAATGTATTCATTGCCTGAAAGAAGTTTGGTTACTTTGTGATTCAGAGCTTGAACATCGGATGATACTTGTGTCCATGAAAGCCGGCTTGTCTCTCTCTTTTCTATAATGTAATGCGAAATGCTAGCACCTCCGTCTTGTAAAGGTGGTCCCCATGCAAGGTAACATTTTTCTGCTGTCACCCCTGTAACTTTCAAAGGCCCTTCTGGTGGTCCAGGTCTGTCGAGCACTTTTACAGTGATTGGTATTGATTTTGTGCCACCAACGTTAGTCAGTGTAAGTGTGTAATGGCCTCCATCTAATCTGACACAGTCTTTGACCGTGAGAGTTGTTCTTTCAATCGTAGACTTGATTTCCATTCTTGCAGTTGCTTCTTCAAATTCCTTCCCATCTTTTGACCACTTAACATCAGGGATAGGTTTTCCGTGGATGTCCGCCTCAAGAGAGAATGTTTCTCCTGCGCGAACAACAATGAGATCTTTGTATTTAGGATCCAACGAAGCTCTCGGTGCCTCTATTGCATCTCTAGCAATAATTGGCCCTGTGCTTTCAGAAGGTTCACTTAAGCTACCAGCTGCATTTCTTGCAATTACTCTGAATTCATACCTTTGGTCTTCTACAAGACCACTTACTGTAAACTCAGTTTCTATTACATTTGTAAAACTGGCCTTCATCCAACGGCCATCAGGTAGTTCTTTCTTTTCCACAATGTATCCAGTTATTTTGCTTCCACCATCATATTCAGGTTTTTTCCATTTTAGTGTTACGTAATTTCTAGTGATAACAATGGCATCTGGACGGCCTGGTGGATCACAAGCATCTCGAGCAACATACAGTTCGGAACATTTGCTAACCTTGCCTACTCCAACAATGTTTTCAGCAGAAACTCTGAATTCGTATTCAAGACCTTCTTCAAGACCTTCTGTTTTATATTTTGTGTCGTGGATGAGGGCCTTATGTACCTTTGTCCAAAGGATGCTGTTTTTATCTTTACGTTCTAGATGATATCCAAGAACTTTGCTTCCTCCATCATTAACTGGTTCATGCCATTGTACTATCATGTGATCTTTGGTGGCTGTAGTGACATAGGGAGTTCCCGGTGGCCCTGGTACTTTGTAGGGATATTGTACAAGAACTGGCTTAGAATCTAATGCAGTGCTCTTTCCATATCGATTTTCAGCACTGATTCTAAACTGGTATTCAGTTCCTGTTTTAAGTTTTGTTACTTTAATAGTTGTCCTTGCAACCATTGCTGATACCATTTGCCAAACAGTGGTTGTAGTGTCACGTTTCTCGACAATATAGTTGGATATCTGACAGCCACCTGTATATGCTGGTGGTTCCCATGAGAGGACTACGAAGTTTGAACTAACTTCATCAAAACGGACAGGTCCTTGGGGCGGTCCAGGCTTTTCTAGCACAATTATATTAAGATGCTCTGTTGCTGTGCCTGCGGCATTGGTTGCTGTGACAGTATATTTTCCAAAATCATCCTTGTTGCTTTCTTTAATAAACAGTGTAGTTGAAGTTGATGTATCTTCAACATTTAATCTGGTTGTTTGTTTCAGAGGCTGGCCATCTTTCTCCCAAGTGATAGTAGGCTTTGGTCGAGCTATAAAGGGAATTTCTACTTTAAGATCTTCTCCAGCTTGTACAGTATATGTATTGAACATCAGTTTGAAACTGGGCTGAATTGTCTGATCTTTGGCAATCACAGGAACTGCCAGTGGCTTAGGATCACTTTTGCCTTTTTCATTGTATGCCATGACGCGGAACTGATATTCCTGTCCAGAAATTAAACCAGACACAACTGCATTGCAGACTTTGGTTTCAGTAACAACAGTCCATTTATCAGATCCTTTTGGTTGCATTTCAACAATGTAGCCCAAAATTCTGCTACCTCCATCATGTTCAGGCTTCTCCCACATAAATGATGCACTTCTCTGTGTCACATCAGTGAGTGTCACTTTTCCAGGGGGCAGAGGTGGCTCTGATGCTTTTGAGGCATCGGCAGTTTCAGCTGGACTACCAATTCCAAATTCATTTTCAGCCATAACTCTGAAATAATAAATGCTTCCTTCTGTAAGGTTTTCAACTCGAAAGCTTGTTTTGTTGCACTTGGCACTCACATTTGCATATGCTTTTCTGGTTGACTCACGTTTATCAACGACATAGTTCTTTATCTTTGCCCCACCGTCATTAGCTGGAGGTTCCCATGTCAATACAGCACAGTCTTTCCTTATTTCTTTGACTACTAAGTTTTGTGGTGGTCCTGGTGTGTCAAGTACTTTAACTGTAACAAATGCAGACTTAGAACCACTGCTATTCTCCAGTTTAAGTATATACTTCCCAGCATCATTTCTATCACAATAATCAATTGATAGCTGTGTGTAATTTATTCCTTTTTCAATTTGAACTTTATCTGTAAATTCCCCTTCTTCCCGAGACCACGTGATTTCAGGAGTGGGACGTCCTTTAAATGGTATATTGATCCGGACAGAGCTACCAGCTCTGACGACAATTCCCTTCCTTAATTCTGAGTCTATATCAAGTTCAGGAGCTTCAAGTTTATCTTCTGGTTTAATTGTACCAGGAATTGCTGCAGGCTCACCTACTCCAATTTTGTTGAGAGCACACACCCTTAACTTGTATTCTTGATGTTCTATGAGTTTTTTGATCTCGAAACGATTAACTCTCAGACCCGTCTGTGGAGTAACCATTGCCCATTCTTCTTCATCAGCTTTGCAGATTTCTACAATATATCCCAGGATTGGGCAGCCACCATCATAAATAGGTTTTCCCCACGCAGCTGTGATTGAATTCTTGGTTGTATCAACAACATGGGCATTAGTGGGTGGACCAGGTTTGAACATAGGATCACATGCTTTCCAGTATGGAGTAACTTGACTTGGTTCACCAATTCCAGCTATATTTTCAGCAGATACTCTAAATTCATATTCATGATCTTCAGTTAGTCCCGTGACTCTTAATCGTAAATCTGTAATTCGACGCTTATTACATTTCACCCATCTAATACCACTTCTATCTCTTTTTTCTACAATGTAACCAATGATTTCACTTCCACCATCACTATCTGGACGATGCCAGGAGACTGTCATAGAATCCTTTGTGACATTGGTAACTTCAAGGTATGTTGGTGGACCAGGAACAACAAATGGGTTTTTCATAAGTACGGGTGCAGATTCCAAAGGTTCGCCAACTCCATATTTATTAACTGCCATTATGCGGAATATGTACTCGTTGCCTTCCAGAAGTTTTGTTACCTTTAGCATTGTAGCTACAGCATCTGATGCAACAACTGTCCAAGCAAGACGACTAGTTTCTCTCTTCTCAATTACGTAATGGGAAATATCACTGCCGCCATCGTGGATTGGTGGAGCCCATGCTAAGGAACACTTTTCACAAGTCACTCCAGAAATCTGAATACTCTCTGGAGGCCCTGGCCTATCTAGTACTTTTACTGTTACAGGTACTGATTTTGTTCCTGCAACATTGGTTGCCTGCAAAATAAACTGCCCACCATCAACACGTATAGCGTCTTTCACAGTAATCAGAGCTTTGAAGTCTGTATTCCTTATTTCATATCGAGCAGTATCTTCAAGGACTTTATCTCCTTTCAGCCACATAATAGTAGGAATTGGTTTTCCATGTACATCAGCTTCAAGTTTGAAAGTTTCACCAGCAGTTACAACAATTGCATCTTTGTATTTTGGATCCATGGAAATTCTTGGAAGTTCAACTTCATCTTTTGCTGTTATAGGTCCTGTGCTGTCAGAAGGTTTGCTTACTGCTCCAGCAGCATTCCTTGCAATTACTCTAAATTCATATCGTTGGTCTTCAGTAAGACCTGTCACGGTAAACTGAGTTTCAGTGATATTAGTAAAGCTTGCTTTCATCCAGCGACCATCAGGTAAGTCTCGTTTTTCTACTACATAGCCTGTTATTTTGCTGCCACCATCATATTCTGGCTTGGTCCACTGCAGAGTGATGGCACTTCTTGTAACAACAATAGCTTCAGGACAACCTGGTGGGTCACAGGCATCACGTGCTACATAGCATTCTGAAACTTTGCTTGCTTTGCCTACACCAACAATATTTTCTGCAGAAACTCTAAATTCATATTCAATGTTTTCTTCAAGATTAGATGTTTTATAATGTGTATCTTGAATAATAGTTTTGTTTACTTTTGTCCACAGAATGCTGTTTCTTTCCTTTCGTTCAAGATGATAACCTAGAATTCTACTTCCACCGTCATTAATTGGTTCATGCCATTGCACAATCATAGAGTCTTTTGTAGCTATTGTCACAAATGGTGTTCCAGGGGGGCCTGGTTCTTTGTAGGGATATTGAGCAACAACCGGCTCTGATTCCAGGGCGAAGCTCTGTCCATATCTATTTTCTGAAAATATTCTAAACTGATATTCTGAGCCAGTTTTGAGTTTAGTCACCTTCAGAGTAGTTCTTGCAACGGTAGCTGAAACTACTTCCCATAAAGTTGTGGTTGTATCTCTCTTATGAACAATATAATTAGTAACTTGGCAACCACCAGTATATACTGGAGGATTCCATGATAACGTGACACTTTCAGCACTAATATCTTCAAATTTAACTGGGCCCTTAGGAGGATCTGGTTTATCGAGTGTTATAATTTCAATAGATGCCGATTTTTGTCCAACCACATTAGCAACTGCAATTTCATATATTCCATTGTCCTCTTTATTTGTTTCTTTAATATTTAGAACGGTAAGGTTAGGTGAATCAATTACATTTACTCTGGTTGTCTGTTTTAATGGAATGCCATCTTTGGTCCAAGAAACAGTAGGCTTAGGTCGACCAAATATTGGTATTTCGATCTTTAGATCATGTCCTGCTTGTATACTGTAACTGTGGAATGCTGGTCTGACATCTGGTTCAATAACAAGATCTTTAGCAGTTATTGGTACTGCAAGCGATCGTGGATCACTCCTACCCTTTTCATTTACAGCCATTACTCTGAAGAGATAATCTTCTCCTTGGGTTAGATTAGTAATAACTGCTTCAAGAACTTTAACACGTGTGCACTCTGACCATTTATCACTACCCTTCACTTGCATTTCTACAATGTACTGTAAAATTTTACTTCCACCATCATGTTCAGGCTTTGCCCAGCTCAATGAAACACTGTTTCTCGTAACATCATCCACTGTTATTTTTCCTGGAGGTTGAGGAACTTCAGCCACCTTAACTGGGTCACTTGTTTCAGCAGGCAGGCCAATTCCAAATTCATTCTCTCCAGAAACTCTGAAGTAATAATAACAACCCTCTTGGAGCTGATCAATTTTCCAGGATGTTTTGTGGCAGTTTGTCACAACAGCTGCATAGGATTTTCTTGTGGCTTCACGCTTTTCAATAATATAATTTTTAACTTTAGCTCCACCATCTATCAGTGGAGGCTCCCATGAAATTGTAACAGAGTCTTTGGTAATTTCCTTGATTTTCAGGTTAACAGGAGGTCCTGGAGTATCCAAGACTCTCACACTGACAAAGGCAGATTTTGTTCCACTACTATTTTCTAAAGTAAGAGTGTATTTTCCAGAGTCAAATCTGTTCATATTATCAAGAACAAGCGAGGTGAAGCTGCTGGTACTGTCAATAATAGCTGCTTCTCTGATATCACCATCTACTTTACTCCATTTCACTTCAGGTGTTGGGCGGCCTCTGATAGGAACAAATAATCTTAATGAACCACCAGCTCTTACATTGATCACTTTCCTCAGTTCTAAGTCAAGGTCAAGGTCTGGAGCTTCCAATTTTTCTTCAACAAGGATGATTCCAGGAACATCAGCATGCTCTCCTACTCCTGCTTTATTAACAGCACAAATTCGGAATTTGTATTCATGTTTTTCCAACAATTTTTCTACTTCCATATTTGTTTTCTTGATTCCAGTGGGTGGTGTACAAATAGCCCACTCACCAACACTTACGTCGCATGCTTCAACAATGTATCCTTGAATTTCAGAGCCACCATCATAGATTGGTTTACCCCAAGAAAGGAAAACTGAAGATCTTGTAACATCTATTGCTTTGGGGTTATTTGGTGGACCTGGTTTATATATAGGGTCACAAGCTTTATAGTAGATAGAAGGTGGACTGGGCTCACTGAGACCAGCTGCATTTTCAGCAGAGACTCTATATTCATAGTCATGATTTTCCATAAGTCCTGTGACTCGATATCGAAGTTCACTAATCAAACGCTTGTTACATCTTGTCCACCGAATGCCTTCTTTGTCACGTTTTTCTAGCACATAACCCAAAATTTCACTGCCTCCATCAGAAACTGGTCTATCCCATACAACAATCATAGAATCCTTGGTAACAGCTGAAACTTCTGGAGCCTTTGGCGGAAGTGGTACCACAAAAGGATTTTTTGCAAGTACAGGCTCAGATTCAAGAGGTTCGCCAACACCATATTTATTGACAGCCATGATACGGAAGATATATTCATTGCCTTCCAAGAGTTTAGTAACTTTGCAACTAAGAGTCTGCACGTTGGCATCAACTAAAGTCCAAACTAAGCGACTTGTTTCTCTTCTTTCTACAACATAATGTGAAATGTCACTGCCTCCATCCTGCAGTGGGGGCTTCCATGATAGCATACATTTTTCAGCAGTTGTTCCTGTTATAACAACAGGCCCTTCAGGTGGCCCAGGTCTGTCAAGAACTTTGACATGAACAGAAGCAGTTTTTTCACCTGCAACATTCTTCACCAACAATGTATAATGTCCACTGTCAATACGAATAGCTTCCTTCACGCTTAGGCTTGTGGCAAAGTCAGTACTTTTTATATCCAAACGTGCTGTGTTTGTTAGTTCCTTGTCACCTTTCAGCCACTGAATAGAAGGCAATGGTTTGCCATAAACATCAGCATCAATCTTAAACGATTCAGTAGCATGCACAGTAAGTGTTTCTTTAAATTTGGGGTCCATACTTATACGAGGTGGTTCCACTTCATCTCTCACTGTGATAGCCCCTGAGCTTTCAGAGGGCTCACTGAAAACACCTGCTGCATTACGTGCAATCACACGGAACTCATACCTTTGATTCTCAACCAGGCCAGTTACTGCAAATTGAGTCTCAATTACATTAGTAAAACTTGCTTTCATCCAGCGGCCTTCTGGTAATTCTTTCTTTTCAACAATGTAGCCCGTGATCTTGCTTCCACCATCATACACTGGTTTCTTCCACTGAAGAGTAACAGAATTTCTTGTGACAATTATTGGTTCTGGACGGCCGGGAGGATCACAAGGATCATGAGCTGTGTAACATTCTGAACATTTGCTTGCCTTTCCAATACCAACAATATTTTCTGCATAAACTCTGAATTCATATTCAAGTCCCTCTTCAAGTCCAGTTGTTTTAAATTTAGTGTCAGGAATTGCTGTTTTGTTCAATTTAACCCATAGTATGCTGTTTCTTTCTTTGCGCTCCAAATGATAGCCAATAATTCGGCTGCCACCATCACTGACTGGCTCATTCCAATGTACTATCATAGTATCTCTGGAGACTTCTGGTACGTATGGGGTTCCAGGTGGGCCAGGTAGTTTGTAGGGATATTGGGCAACCACAGGTTCCGATGTGAGATATGTACTCTTTCCATATCTGTTTTCAGCAGCAATTCTGAATTGATATTCACTTCCAGTCTTTAATCTACTCACTTTTAGAGTTGTTCGTGCAACAGTTGCTGAAACTATCTGCCAAGCAGTAGTAGATGTATCACGTTTTTCTACAATGTAATTGTTGATGGAACTGCCAC
>JANHFJ010002781.1:75800-96526 GCA_032468195.1 Cerberus rynchops
AAGTACCCAGGTCCCAAGCCATGGAGCGCTTTAAAGATGAGGACTAACACCTTGAATTGCACCCGGAAGGCCACAGGCAGCCAGTGCAGCTAGCGCAGGAGAGGTGTTACATGGGAGTTCCTAGGAGCTCCCATAATTACCCGCGCGGCCGCATTCTGGATCAACTGCAGCCTCCAGATGCTCATCAAGGGGAGCCCCAATATATCAGAAATATAGTCAGAAAAAGAAAAAAAATGTTTTCTTAAAGTAGAAGAATGAACAATGTTTTCAGTAAGGAAAAATACTGATATTATGATTGGCATGAAAAGTAGAAAGTTTTATACTAAACAAGATTTTTAGGAACAGAGAGGTAGGGATTGTTTCATCATTGTTGGGAACTGAAATTCAATGGTTTTTATAATAGATTCACATGAATTTATAGGTTGAGCTGATCGCCCTGGATTAAAATTACCAATTCAGTTTCTTTTCAAAGTACTCACTTAGAATATCCTTGGCAAGGTGCTTGTCAGGTACATCACTTGGGTCACTGTAGCCGATCTTATTGACCGCATAAATGCGGAACTGATATTCTGTGTTCTCTGTAAGTCCAGTTACTACATAATGTGTATCGGGCAAATTCTTTGGCAAATTGCATCGGACCCAGTTTTCTGTGTCAACTCGTTTTACTTCAACGAGATAGCCAATAATGGGGCTTCCACCATCATAAGCTGGTTTGCTCCAAGACAGGCTGATAGAGCTACGTGTAGTATCAACAACTTTTGGGAATGCTGGGGGCCCAGGAGGATCTGGGAATAAAAACAAAAGCACAGTTACATAGGGCAGAAACATTTGGACGTAGCCATAAAAAAACAATGTGTGGGTGTGTGCACACGTGTGCACCTGTCAACTTACACTGAGGATCACGAGCATAAGCTGCCTTAGATGCTCCACTCGGTTTGCCTGGCCCAGCTTTATTGAAGGCAATTACTCTATATTCGTATTCTGTTCCTTCTTGGAGTCCAGTGGCCTTTATCGTTCTTTCAATGACTGGCTTTCTGTTTACTTTTGTCCAGTTAAGAGCTTTCGTTTCACGTTTCTCAACAATATATCCAGTAATAGGGGAGCCACCATCATCAGCAGGCGGTTTCCAGCTCACAGTCATGAAGTCCTTTGTTATATTACTAATTATTGGTGGATCACAAGGTCCGGGTACATCTAAAAAAAAATATTTGAAATGCACTTAAGCCGTTGTTAAGCTATAACTCAGTAACAATTGGACTGGAGGAGTTACTAAGATGTGCTTACCGTATGGGTTTTTAGCCACCACATTTTCAGTTAAGATTGGGTCACCTACTCCGTATTTGTTCTCAGCAGAAATGCGGAATTGGTACTCGTGCCCTTCAATTAACTTCTCAACACTGCAGCTCGTGATTGGGACATTTGCAGTGACTTGAGCCCAGTTGGGTCTACTCGTTTCACGTTTGTCAACAATGTAATTTGTAATGTCTGACCCCCCATCTTCAAGAGGAGGTTCCCAAGAGAGCATGGCTCGATCTACATACATATTTGTAATCTTCACTGAAGCTGGAGGACCAGGTTTGTCTGGAAAACACAATTGTTTGACAGTGAAATTCTAGATCCATCATATATTAGCAGAATAGCCTAGTTCTCATTCATCTTTAACTTACCTAACACTTTAAGCTTTATAGTTGCTGACTTGGAACCACTTGCATTCTCAGCAGTAATAGTATAATCTCCTGTCTGCTTTCTAATGACACTGAAGAGCTCCACAGTAGAGAGGTTTCTCTTGGTGGTGATCTTAATTCCTTCCACTGGTTTTAGAACCTCCCCTTCTTTCTTCCAAGTAATAGTTGGCATAGGTTTGCCATAAACATTTGCTTCCAGGCAAACATTGGTTCCAGCCTTTGCTACGAGTAAGGCTTTCATACCTACTCCAAGCTCTATCTTTGGTGGTACTGAAAAATTGAAAGGAAGAAAGAAAGAAAGAATGGTGAAGACTACTTTGTAAGAAGTATGGAGCTCATTTTTAATATTAGGTAATAAATTCCTTACCATTTTCTGCGCGAACAGTGATTGGATCTGAAGGTTCAGAAGGTGCGCTAATATTTATTGCTGTTTTTGCTATTGCTCTGAATTGGTACTGAGCATTTTCCTCCAAATCAGTTGCGGTGTACTCTTCTTGAGGGATCTGATGGGGGGTAGAATTGCACCGGACCCATTTAGCACTTGGCAGCTTGCAGGCTTCAACATAGTATCCAATTATCTTGCTACCACCATCATGTTTTGGTCTTGCCCAGATAAGAGACACAGTACTCTTGGTCACATCGATAACTTCAGGTTTACCAGGTGGATCTGAAATAACAAATGAAATCAAGTTTAGCTTCCATGTAACTTGCATATTTTAGCTTCCATGTAGTTTAACACTGTATTATTTTAATGAGTTTTTTATAAAACACAATACAGAGAACACAATAAGCTGTGGGAATGATTTAGAAAACATAAAATCTATGAGTAGAACAAATATAAGTCTATGCTTGACTCACCTTTTGAAACTTTTGAGGTATTGAATATGTTTGATATTATAAATTTTTGGAACAAGACTCTGTATTAATACTAACAACAGTACACTATGGCAAAATATGTACAAAATGTTTAACTTACCAATTGGTGTTCTTGCAGTCACATAATCTGTTGGTTTGCTAGGCTTGCTTGCACCTGCTTTGTTCAGAGCATAGATTCTAAATGTGTATTCTAGTCCTTCAATTAGGTTTGCACATGGATACTCTGTGGACCGCACAGGGGTATCATTGGCCTTGACCCACAGCAAACTGTTCCTTTCTTTACGTTCAATGAGATAGCCAGTTATTGGACTGCCTCCATCACTGTCTGGCTTATCCCATGCTACAAAAATGCAATCCTTGTTTACTTTGGTAACACGTGCATTTTTGGGTTCACTGGGGACATCTGCAATAAAACAGGAAATAGTTTTTTTAAAAATAATGCTAACAGTATTCAACAAATATCCCGACGAGGACAACAGTATAAATGGATAGTCAGACATACCAAATGGAAACCTTGCAACCATCTTATCAGATTGAAGTGGCTCAGAAATGCCAAAACGGTTTTCAGCCCGAACACGGAACATATATTCCTGACCAGGGGTCAGTTTTCCAAGTCTGCAATTTGTTTTCGTGACAGATGCTACTGCAGTTATCCAAT
Organism: Cerberus rynchops; assembly: GCA_032468195.1. NCBI lineage: Eukaryota > Metazoa > Chordata > Lepidosauria > Squamata > Homalopsidae > Cerberus > Cerberus rynchops. The sequence continues at coordinate 79,020 of JANHFJ010002781.1, forward strand.
CACCACGACTGACATCACACTTCTCAACCACATAGTTAGTGATGTTACTACCACCGTCTTCAAGAGGGATGTGCCATGACAAACTACAGGCATCGGCATCTATATCAGAAATTTCAAATGGTGGCTGAGGTGGTCCAGGGATATCTATAGAAAGATACAAAAATATAGATGCAGATTAGTATACATTTTGAGATAAATGTAAAGGGTAAATGTGGAAGAACTTCTCAAGCTCGGGAAAAGAATATCAAGCATACCCATGACGATGACTCTGATTTTCTGAGTAGCTACTCCGCAGCTGTTTTCTGCTGTCAGGCTGTAATAATCGCTATCTTTTCTAGTTACATCTTTAATAATAAGAACCGAAGTGCCTTCTGCTTTATGCACTGCCAGGCGGCTAGAAGTAAGCACATCTTGGTCTGCTTTCATCCATTTACAGGTTGGTTGAGGTTTCCCATAAATATGTGCCTCAATTCTGAGTTTCTGTCCAGCTTTTAAACTGATATGATCTGGCATCAGGATTTTAGGTGGCACTGTAATTAAAATTCAACAAAGGAAAACTTACATTCGAGGCTAATAAAACAAATGAACAACTCAGTTACTTTATAGTTCACATATGTAATTTTGAAAAATCTTCAAATCTCAGGCTCCTGCTAATTTTCATGATCTGGATAATAGGAGTGATTTACAGTATGTTGGGTGTATGGTGGGGGTGGGGGGGTGAACATGCTTCAGCTCAACCATAGCAAAATGAAGTGATGTCAAGTTTTAGAGCTTCCTGCATTGGATAATTTTCCACCTTTAATTCTAGACAGAACTAGTGTACAATTTGGGTATTCTTCTGGCTTTCTGGTTCCTGTTCAAAAATCAGGTGGCAGTCAAAGCAGGGAGGTACCAATTGTACCCTTTCGTGGCTCAGGAGGCCCTGAACACAGTCACTCATATTTTGGTCACCTCCGAACAGATTACAGCAATGAGTTCTATGTAGGGCTGTTCTTGAAGAACATCTGGAAGTTTCAGTTGATCCAAAATATAACCGTGCACCCAAAGCTCATTATGGTATTGTTATACCTTTGCTCTGCAAGCTTGGACTGGCTTCTGGGTGCAATTGTTGATTATTACTGATTATTACTTACTTACTGATTATTACTTACAAAGCCCTGCATGATATGGTGTCAGGGTGATTAAAGGAATGCTGTACTCTCATTACCTCTTTTATTAAGTCAGGCAAGAGGGGTATGCTCCAGGTCTCATTGATCAGAGGATATCATCTAGTGTGGTGATCCCCAACCTTTCTGGTCACGGACCAGGGGTTGGGGATCCCTGATCTAGTGGGACCCAAGGAAACGTGCCTTTTCTATACCTGCACCTGTCCTCTGGAATATAGGTTGGTCCCAATAATGCTTATTTTTAGGAAAGGCTTAAAGATTTGGTTATATTCCCATCCTTGTGTCTCAGGAGAGCAATTGAGCCCACAATACTTGTGCAGGGTTTCTTTGCCAGCCACTTTATGTTTTTAATTGATTGTGGTAAATATTTTTATACAGTATTTTAAAATCTTATTAGCCACCATAGTTGCATTAGTAAGCTCAGTGCCATATAAATTGATTTCAATAAAAGACATCAATAAAAATATTTGATCGTAATTACTTACTGAGTTGTTCTTTGACTTCAAACATGCCTTCTGTTTCTCTTGGTAAACTTACTCCAACAGCATTTCTGGCAGCCACTCTAAATTTATATTTCTTCCCTTCTTTTAGGCCAGCAACAACGATGTTAAGATCTTTCACAACAGAGTACTGTGTCCAGTGATCACCAGCTTGCCCTTCTTGTTGATATGAAATAATGTAGCCATCAATTTTGGCACCACCGTCACGCAGTGGTGGCAGCCATCCTAATGTGGCACTGTTCTTGGTAATTTCAGTCACTTCGAGTTTCCTTGGAGGATCAGGCTCACCTTAAAAATATAAGAGGAAAGAATAAAATATAAAATATAAACATTCTAAGCAGCGGTTGTTTGACTTAAATCATTTCTAAAATCATTGCAATTTCTTATGGGTATTTACCATAGTCTTTAAACACTTGAACAATTTAATCCAGTTCAATTTTCTACCGAATAAATAAGTTGCAAGAAAGCGATTTTAAAACTCTGTGGTATATTTGGACTCTTTTGTTTATTCTTATAAGTTGAGTCCTGGACTTCTACTCTAAATTCTTACTACTGTAGGGCTACTGAATAATATATACATTATATAAGAAATCCAGTATTTTTAAAAATTGTTTTAATGCGTGAAATTCATCATGATGATTCTAATAATCATAGTAAATAGGCTTCTAAATATTCTTAATGTATGCTTTCACTTAATGTACTATTTATATATTGTGCTCAAATAATTATTATTTTAGTGGGTATGTTAGTATTGCAATTTGTTGGGGAGAAAACCACAATAATAAATACTTACTTAGTGGATCTGTTGCCATGATTGGCTTTGGTGTATCTGTTGGAACACCTGGGCCGTATTCATTGACTGCAGTTACTCTGAAGAAGTATTCAGTACCAGGCACAAGGTTAGCAACTTTGAAACTAGTCTTCTTTATGTCTGAAATAAGAGTTCCCCAGCTTTTTCTATCAGCCTCACGCTTTTCCAGAATGTAGTGTGTGACAGGACTACCGCCATCATTCTCAGGTGGTGTCCATGAAAGCTGACATGTCATTTTCGTGACATCAGAGACCTTGAAGTCTGCAACAGGTCCAGGAGTATCTATGAAGAAAACAAAGAGTATAATACAGCATTAAACCAATCCTCAGCAGTTTGTTAAACCAAACAAGGCAGCAGATTACTATTCCTGATTATCCCTGGTACTTACCAAGAACGCGGACATTGACAAATACAGCTTTTTCTCCAGCAGGGTTAACAAGAGTTAAAGAGTATTTGCCCGAGTCATCTCGAGTTGAATTAGGAATGACACAGAAAGACATTGTGTCAACCAAGTCAACCTGGCCCTTTCTGATCACATTATCAATTCCAACTCTCCTCCAGGTGACTTTAGGTGCTGGTCGTCCTCTAACAATAGCAAAGAGTCTGATGGGGCATCCAGCTCTGACTATGAGTAATTTCCTCAGGCTAGCATCCAATTCTATCTCCGGGGGCTCTGAAAAGTAAAAGAAAAGGAGTGTTGTTTGTGAAAGTGCCCAGCAAAGTAGAAAATCAGTAATACATGATTTAATGGTTGATTGGGAAAATTACCAAGTATTTCTTTCGGAGAAACAGCTTCCTTCAAATCAGCTGGAGGACCGATGCCAACCTGATTTTGGGCAGAAACACGGAACTCATACAGTTCTTTCTCATCCAGACTCGTCACAGTAAATTCTGTGTGAATGACTTGCGCTGCAACATTGCATCTTTTCCATCCTTCATCGGGACCAGCTTTTTCAGTTTTTGGCCTCATTTCTACCACATACCCAATAATTGGAGCACCTCCATCATAGAGTGGCTTTCCCCAGCCAAGTGTAATAGATGTCTTTGTGCTATCAACAACCTTAAGATTGATAGGAGGACCAGGTGGTTCTGTAAAATATATCAAAGTACAAAAATAAGCAATTCAGTGAGTTAAACAGAGGGTTCAAATGTTAATTCAATGTTACATGAAAGATATTTACCTATTGGGTCTTTTGCTACTGCTGGCCTTGATGGGAAACTTGGTTCACCAATTCCTATTTCATTTTCTGCCTTCACACGGAATTGGTATTCATATCCAGGAATAATATCTGTAACTTTCTTGCGTCTTTCTGGAATTGCAGTTTTGGTAACAGGAACCCATCTTAATGACCTCTTCTCCTTCTTCTCTAGTATATACCCTGTGATTGACTTTCCACCATCATATTCTGGTGGATTCCAAACCACAGTCATCTCATCTTTGCTGACTCTTGTGACCTCTGGAGGATCGGGACGGCCAGGTCTATCATATTTTGTTTTGGCTATAATTGGCTTAGTCTCTGTTGGTGGACCAGTGCCCATTTTGTTTTCCGCACGAACCCTAAAGATATACTCATTCCCTTCTATGAGATGTGACACTTGTACAGAGTCCATTATCACTGAAGAGGAATATGTGGTCCAAACCATACGCTTGCTTTCACATTTCTCTATGATGTAGTTCTGTATTTCACAACCACCATCATCTTCGGGTGGGTCCCAGCTGACTTTACATCTGTCAGTTGAAATATCAGAGACTTTGAGGTTTCTTACTGGTCCTGGTTTGTCCAAAACATTTACAGTAGCATACGCTACAAAGCTACCAGCTGGGTTAGTGGCTGTTATAACATATTTACCGCCATCAGTACGTCTTGATTTTGCAAGAAGCAACTTAGATGAGTGTGAAGTTGTTTCAATTTTGACCCTTGGAGATTTGGATAAATCTTCAGTATCCTTTGACCAAGAAACTTCGGGCTGTGGCTTACCTTTAAGTCCTGCTTCAATTTTAATTGGTTCACCAGCTTTCACAGTAAGTACTCCAGTCAATTTCAGCTCAAGTACCGGCTTTTGCAGTTCTTCTTTAACAACAACTTCACTTGTTTTTACCCAATCACTTTCTCCGCCTTCATTCTTAGTTTGAACTCTGAACTGATAAATTTTATTTTCAACACATTTGTCAACCATATACTGTGTTTCCTTAATGCTGCCTTTGTGTACTCTTTCCCATTCATCTGAATCCTTCAGTTTTCGCTCAACATGGTAAGATAAATTGGGGCTACCACCATCATAGTCCGGCCTTCTCCATTTCAGATGCACAAATGTCTTTCCTGTTTCTGCAATATGAAGATTTTCAGGCTCACCTGGCCTATCAATTGGATTAATGGCAAGGATTGGAGTCTTGGTCTCGACAACCGGGCCTGGACCTACTTTATTTTCTGCACAAACACGGAAGAAATACTCATGATTTTCTATGAGATGTGCTTTTACCATCCTCTTAGTAAGATCAGAAGAGACTATTGACCATCCTTTCTGATTAGGTTGGCGATATTCTACTATATAATTTGTAATTTCGGAGCCACCGTTATCTTCTGGATTCTCAAAAGCGATCATACAGGAATCCTTAGTGACATAGCTTACTTTCAGGTTCCTACAAGGTCCAGGTCTGTCAAGTACATTAACAATGGCTGATGCTTGGGCATGGCCACTGCTGTTTTTAGCTGCAATAATGTACTTGCCATGGTCTGCTCTTGTAGATGATTTAATTTGTAACTCTATGCGTGGAACTTCTTGAATTATGTCAGTGCGCTTATCTTTCGTCAGTATTTTGCCTTCTTTTGACCATGTTATGTCAGGCTCTGGTCTACCTTTCACTTTGCCTAGGATCTTTATTGTTTGGCCTACTCTGACTGTAATGACATCGCGGCAGGTCACATCCAGTTCTAGCTCTGGAGGACTCAGAATGTCTTTAGCAAGAACCGTTTCTGGCAGCTCTCTAGGTTCTCCCTCTCCAACAATATTTGCAGCTTTGATACGGAATCTATATTCATTTCCTTCAATTAGCCCAGGTACTGTAAAGGCACATGGTCTAATGAGGTCATCTTTATTAATTCTATTCCATTGAGTTGTTCCACTTTTCTGGCATTCTACGACATATCCCAGTATAGGGCTACCACCATCTTTGAGTGGTTTTGTCCATACCAGTTCAGCTGTTTCTCTGGTCTTATCTTTGAGCTTTGGATTAATTGGAGGCCCAGGAGGTGAGATAGGACGTGTTGCTTTTATTGGGTCTGAAACTGGAGATGGTTTGCTTAGGCCAACACTATTCTCTGCAAAAACACGGAATTCGTATGTGTTGCCCTCATAAAGACCTGTAGCTCTGAACTTCAGATCAAGTACTGGTGATTTATTTACTCGTATCCACTTGCCAGAAATTTCACGTCGTTCAAGAATATATCCAGTTATTGGACTTCCTCCGTCAGACTTTGGTATAGTCCAATTTACTGTTGCAGCATTTTCAGTAATATCATGAACTGTTGGTTTACCAGGAGGAGATGGTGGATCAAACATAGACTTAGCAACCGTTGGTTGAGAATCAAGAGGCGGACCAATGCCTATCTTGTTCTCTGCACGAACTCGGAAGATATATTCAGCACCCTTCTGTAGGCGTGGAATTTTAAGTCTTGTTTGATTAAGTGATGAACAGACCATTCCCCAGGTTTCTTTCTTTGACTCTCGCTTTTCAACAATATAATTAATTACAGGACTTCCACCATCATCTTTGGGAGGCCGCCAAGCAATAATCATGTGATCTGCAGCTACTTCAACAATATCAATTGGGCCAGTAGGAGGACCAGGAACATCCAAGACGGTTAAATGAACAGCTACAGTTTTGCTTCCAGCAAGATTGGATACTGTGAGTAAATATTCTCCAGTATCTTTTCTTGTACAATTTTTAATAGTAAGAACTGTTGAATAGTTGTCAGTATCAATTTTGTAATTGCCTTCTGATTTTATTTCAGTATCATCAGTGATCCACTTTGCAGTGGGAATGGGTACTCCTCTCATGATTGCAGGGAATCTTACTGTGCTGCCAGCTTTAACAACAAGCCCTTCTATTAATTTCACATCTAGCTCAACAGATGGCGGCACTGAAATAAAAATAAATAAATGAGTGTTACCATATGGTTTATCTTAGTAATTAAAACAGGCAATAATTACTAATAGGATGTATGCTATCCATAAAACTAGAAATTACCTATCTTTTCTTGGCACTCAATGGGTACAGTTGTGTCTGGAAGACTAAGACCCACAATATTTTGGGCTTTCACACGGAATTTGTAAATCTTTCCTTGTTGTAAGCCTGTAACAACACATTCTGGCATAGGGACTGTCTTGAATTTTGTCCAGTCCTCTGTTCCTTCTTCTTGGTATTCCACCAAAAATCCAGTTATTTCAGCACCACCATCACGATCAGGCCAATTCCAAGCAAGAGAAACTTCTGTCTTGTCAATATCTACATGATGTAAGTTCTTCGGTGGTCCAGGTGGATCTTATAATACAAGAAGACAGTAAGATCATATTTTTACTTTTAAAGATATAAAAACATGCATTTAATGTCTGTTAAACATGGACATTGATAGCTCAGCTGTAAAGATGTATTTTCTAAATCTACTACATTCTACATTGGTCAGATTATATTTCAAATGCCATGTCCAGTTCAGGATATAACATTTTAAGAAAGCACTTGAAAAACTGGAATAGATGGGAAGAAAGACAAAATAATAAATAAAAATAAAGCTTTATGCAGGACATAACAATTTAAGAAAGAACTTGAGAAACTGGAATAGATAGGAAGAAAGACAAAATAATAAATAAAATAAAGCTTTATGAGGAGATTTTTATGGAATACAAATAAGCTTTATGAGGAGAAATTTAAAAAATTGGGCATGTTTATCATTAAGAAGTTTGTCTGAGGAGAAATGTGATTATCAAATAACAAAAGGAGGGTGACTTAGAAGAAGGTTCTTTATCATACCAGAATGTAGGCTATAGATCAAGGCTCTTAAACTGCGGGGAGTTATATTTTGGCTGAATGTAGGAAAAACTTCTGATGGTAAGAGATGTTTGGCTGGAGCCAATTATCTAGGAATGTAGTGAGCTCTTTTTTTTACGGTTATGATATAGCAGAGTATGGATAGTCATGTGTTTTTATCTGGATTCCTGCAAGGGGATTAGACTTAGTGAGTCCATCTACTCCATAGGTTTGTGCTAATATGAAGATGCATATTACATACTATGGATTAATATTATTGCACAACCTGCATTTTGTATGAACAAAAAATAATAATAAGTGAAATAGGCTTACGAAGTGGATCCATAGCCTTAATTGGCTTGTGAGTTTCAACAAAAGGTCCTCGTCCATACTGATTCTCAGCAGCAACACGGAAGAGATACTGAGTGCCTTCCATGAGGTATTTAGCCAGCAGACTGAGTTTCTTAGAAGAGGAGGATATTGCTAACCACTGAGCAGCAGCAACATCCTTCCTTTCTACAACATAGTTGGTAATGACAGAGCCACCATTATCCTCAGGTTCCTTCCAAGTTAGGTAACAAGAATCTTTTCTGACTTCACTCACTTGAAGATCCCTAGGAGGTCCAGGCTTATCTGGAAAAAAATATTAATAAGCAACAATGATTCACTGAAATTCATTTGATAGATTTAGCAATACCTGTCATTACTCCTTTAAATAAAAAAAGTAACTGAATAGCCCCATGAACTTTTCATCCCCAAATTTGCAAAGGGATATGAAAATGAGATGGAACTGGTCAATATTCTTTGCTCTTTCACTACTTGCTCCTGCTCCTTATTTTATTTCCCAGTGACAATTGGAAATCATGTTAGCACAATTACCTAGCACGACGACTTTTACTGAAACGGTCTTTGATCCAAGAGGATTCTCCACCGTCAGGGAGTAAATCCCACCATCTTCATGGGCAGCATTACGTATTTCCAGTTTGCTACCAACGCCTGTAACTTCAATATCTGCTTTTGTAGATACTTCCTTATCTTCTTTCTTCCAAGTCACTTTTGGGAATGGAATTCCTTTAATTACCGCACTGAGTCTCAGTGTAGTCCCGGCTTTGACATGCTGTTCCCGTGCCATGTTAGCATCCAAGATTAACTCTGGAGGCTCTGGAAAAAAAAATGGTTTTATGTTCAGAAAGCATCCATTTCATGTATTCATTTAAAATGAATAAAATTTAATGATCTGCTTACCGAGTCTGTCCTTGACTTCCACTGGATCGCGGACATAGGCTGGTTCTGATTCCCCTGCTGCGTTAACTGCCATGACTCTGAATTTATATTTAGTACCTTCGGTGAGGCCAGTTACACTATATTTTGTATCAGGGCAAGAATCAGCTGTAAAATTGGCTTTCTTCCATTCCTCATCTCCAACCTTTTGGTATTCAACAAGGTATCCTATAATCTTCCCTCCTCCATCATGACGTGGTGGTTGCCAGGACAAATCCACTGAACTTTTAGTTTTATCCACTGCTTCTGGATTAATTGGAGGACTTGGCTTAACTGTTAAAAAAAAAAGCAAACAGCAGCCGTGAGAAGAGAAAATATTTGTCTGAAAATCCTGATTCAGAGAAGAGCAGGTAAGACAGTTTTTTAAAACATACCAATTGGATCTTTAGCAAAGATTGGTTTTGATGGGGGGCTTGGGTCACCAATACCAATTTCATTTTCTGCTGCAACCCGGAATTCATATTCACAGCCTTCAAGGAGATCAGGTACCCTAAACTGGGTATCTGGATAAATAGGTTCTTGTGTAACTTTTGTCCACCGATTAGACATGGTTTCCTTCTTTTCAAGGATATATTTGGTTATTGGTTTTCCTCCATCACGTGGTCTGTTCCAGGTAACTAATGCAGAATTTTTGGTGACATTCTTAATGATTGGCTGCTCTGGTGCATCAGGAACACCTGAAAAAAAACATCACATTTTAAACCCATTTATAGAACAATATGTATATGAATTATGACATAAGATTATGGCAGGTAAGTAATTAAAATAGATTAGAAAATAGGTGACATACTAAAACGATCCTTGGCCTTCATTTCATCAGATATCAGTGGATCGCTTATGCCATACAGATTTTCAGCATAAATTCTGACAACATAGTCTCTTCCTTCCAGTAATTTAGGAACTTTGCATGTTGTTTTGACGCTTGCTGATGTAACTGGCATCCAGAGATCTCTGTTAGCATCTTTCTTCTCAATAATATAATTTGTAATTGGACTGCCACCATCATCCAAGGGAGGTTTCCAGGAAATGATAAAGTGGTCTTTATGTACTTCATCAAAAATGACAGGGCCCACAGGAGGTGTAGGACGATCTGTTGAAAAGTGTACAAATATCAATGTAAATTTATATTCAGAATCTGTTTTTTCCTGCTCATTTGGGAATCTTACTCTGCCAGGTGTTGCACTACTGTACATTTCTACTCCAAAGACCATATGGCCTCACTACAAAACACTGGAATGACTTTTTCTTGAAATAAGGAAGTTCTATTCCTCTGCACGCAGTATAATAAGTTCGTTCAGTCTTCCCAATCCAGGAAAAAAAAATTCAGAGATAGAGTTCTTTTCACAAGAATCCTATTCTTACATATTTTAATTTTAGTCTATAAATTAGTCTTTAACTTAGTTATCAGATAGCTGAGAAGTATTATGCCTACTTTCCCATCCTGATAATGTAATTCATCTTGGTTTCAAATGTGGCCACTATATCATTTGGAATGAGCTTCCTCTTACATACTGTGTTTAACTTTCCGCAGGTCATTGTTAATTATAGTAAAAAAAAAATCAAAGTCTAATTTGGTTAAGATTCATCAGGAAAACACTGTTAGAGCTGCAGATTTCCTTGTTCTGTACTCTGCTGCATCCTCTTCCATGCCCATACACCCTTTGAAGACTGGCACTGGCAATAAATTGGCAATAAATTCATGTATTGGTTTATTTATTGACTTAGCATATTTATATTGCTGCCCATCTCACAAAAATGGGACTCTTTTTAGTCTAGGTGCTGCTCTGAAAAGAAGCAATTGGCAGAGGCACCTTATGATCAGCTCAACTTTCAAATCAACAGGAATTTATATTCCCTATGCTATAATTCAGCTATAATTCAAATAACACTTTAACAATTCATATGCTTTTTTAACTATACCCAATCAACTCTCACCCAGATCTTCTAAGCAAATATTGTAAATTGTGTCCTAGAACAAGACTTACCAACAACAGTAACTTGACAGAATCCTTTTCTTGATCCTGAACTGTTTTCTACAACAACACTATATTTGCCTGAATCTTCACGGACAGATTTTAATACACCCAAGCAAATTGTAGCTGGAGTAGTCTGGATCATAGTCCGTTTGTCTTCTTTCACTGTAATGTCATCTTTGTACCAAGTAATCTTTGGTGTTGGCTTGCCTGAATATCGGCCAGTCAGACTGAATGCTTCTCCTACGCGCACTGTCAGCTTTTCTCTGATATCAAGCTCAAGCTGGGGAGGAGCTAAAAATATTGTTTAAGAAAAAGAAAAGAAAAATCAGCATTAAAAAAAAAAGCAAATCAACCAGTGCATGCTAGTGGGCTAGCTTCCAGAGATCAAACTTACCAATTTCATCCTTGCAAGTGATAGGTTTTGTGCAAAATGAAGGTTTGCCTTGTCCCACGATATTGCAAGCGCTCACACGATACTCATAAGTGTCTCCTTCTTTCAATCCTTCCACGGTGTATTTCCGATCAAGCATTTTCTCTTTGGTAACTCTAGTAAATTTATCCTTTCCAATGAGTCGGCTTTCCAAAACATACATGGTTATATCAGAACCACCATTATACTTGGGTGGGTTCCAAGTCAGTGTAACAGATTCCTTAGTTACTGCTTTTACTTCAAGATCCTCAGGTCTCTCTGGCACAGCTAGAAATAAACATACACAGCTGATTAAACATGTATTCCTAAGAGCATTGTTATTGCAATCTCTGCCGATAAAAGATAAAAATACGTACTGATCGGATCTCTGATTAGGAGCTCTTTTGTTGTCTGTACAAAGGGGCCCATGCCAATGATATTCTCTGGTGCAATGCGGAAGAAGTATGATTTGCCCTCAATCAGTCCCTGCACAGTGGCGTTTTGTCTGGTGACAGTATAAGTCACTGGTGTCCAAGCTCTGTGATCTGCTTCACGCTTTTCGATAATATAGTTGGTAATAGCTGAACCTCCATCGTCTTCTGGAGAGAACCATGTAAGTTTGCAAGAGTCATTGGTTAGATTTTCTGTAAGGAATGGAACTCCAACTGGGCCAGGTACATCTGTTAAGGAAAAAGAAAAGAAAAGAAAAATGTGTTCAGGATGAACATTTGCCACCAAGAATTAAGATCCTCAAGAATAGTGAGATAAAGACCCATTTGTTCCAACACGCCAGTCTGGCCGAACTTTAATTTTGGGGTTGATTGGGTTTTTAAAAATTTTTAAATTTTAAATTTTTTATAATTTTAATTGTTAATCATTTAATTTATATTGTAAGTCTATTTTATATTTTAAGCCTATTGTACACCACCCCGAGTCCCTCGGGAGAGTGGTAGTTGAGAAATCAAATAAGTAAGTAAGTAAGTAAGTAAGTAAGTAAATAATCAGTAAGCCATCATCAGTATGCTGCACTGGTTGCCAGATGACTTTCAAGGGTATTGCAAGGTGCTGGTTATCACCTATAAACCTCTGCATGGCATAAGATCTAGTTGTCTCCATGTTTCCAACCTGTGTATTCAGGTCAACTTGAGTGGGCATGTTCCAGCTCCCATCCTTTAAGCCTTAAGTAGGGAAATTGATTGGTTATTGGCTCTTTGGTTTTTAGTCTCTGATCAGCTGTCATTCATAAATACTGGGCAAAACGTGGAATGTCTTGGACACTTTTGTCTTTTACCTCAGAAATCACCCCTGTTTCCAGCAAAGCTGCTACCACATATGCTGTTACAGAAATCTTCCCATGAATTCCACCCTGGAATAAAAATAAAATGATTAGACTAGAAACTTTTATGAATAAAAGACCAGCACTTTAATCCAATCCCCCTTTTTCACATTTTCAACTTTTCTCAAGAGATTCTGAACAAAAAATTGCATGAAGAAAGCAGTGGAATAGCATCACTTTACCTCTCTGAATGGGAAATGTATATCTTTATGAATGATGGAATCTTTAGAAAATGCATAAGAACTATCAATTCCCTAGATGGGAAGAAATGATTTAATTTATGGATTAAAGACTGAAGAAAAATCTTATATCTTTCATCCTGAAACACTCTATTGTTGAGAATTAGTGAAATAGATGAAACACATCCCTAGTCAAGATAGCAAGTGTGCATTCTTGATATAGCAATAGCAGGAAACATGTGCCTTTTTCATCCAAATAGGTGAAACTAGTAAACATTTTTAAGCTGTAGAAGCATGGGAGAATGGATCTGCTGCTTCTCATCCACCACTGTTCCTCTTTGGCCTTTCTTAGTGAGGTCACTGAGAATTTTCTTGATCCAGTTGTCTACTTTTTGTACAGTTAGTTTTTACTGGGATGTATGTTTCTTTGCCTTTTGCTTTTTGCAAGTACTGTGATCTTACAAACAGCAAAAGACCCAGCAACCCCAGAAGAAAAAACTGGAATCATCTACAACATTCAGTGTATTGGTTAAGTAGGACAAACAGCTAAGTAGGATAAACAGGCAGAAAACTAGCAGAACGCATCCATGAATACCAACTAGAAGTCAGAAGACATGATTAAAACTCTTTAATTCCACAACATATGAACAGACAGTTTCAATTGGGAAATTGTGATCATCCTAGAGTCCGAGCCAAGTCCAAAAACACTAGGGAATTTCTAGAAGCCTGGCACTCTGACAAATTAACAATCAACAGGCACATAGATATAATTAATATCTACATACTATGCAAGAGACAATAAACCAGCCAAAAAAGGGAACAAAAAGTCGCAAACTCTTCCCCACAAGCAATCAGGACCCAGATGAGCATAGATTAACTCCAACATTAACATCAGACCAACAATCAAGTAAACAGCACCCCGATCAAGGAGCTGCCAAACAAGCCAACAGTAAATAGCTCAACCAAAGAACCTGTAAGACCACCAAAGAACAAACTACTAGAAGATAAATGGAGATCAAACCCCATTTCTTACTAGTATTGATGATGTTACTTAGATTTGGCAATCAAACATCTGCAAGACCACCACCAAGCACGGAGAGCACCAAGGTCCCCCTCAGATTTAGACTTACTTATCAAGGCTAACCCTTCAAATTTTAGCAAATCCAAGTTTGAAAACACTGGTCTAGAAATTAGTCAGGGAATAATTGCAAATCAAAGCCACCCACTCTGCTTTTGGTACCTGGATGTCCTTATTGAGTATCTTGCCCATGGCCGGAAAGGAGCCATCTTCCTTCTGATGCTGGATGATCCAATCCTTGGCAGCTAAAAGTTCTTTGGGGTCAATGAAAATGAATTCCCGGGATTGAGCAAAAGATTTCAGAACGAAGGCTGTTAGCCTGGAAATACAAAGGTCATAAAGTGCCTGAGGATGATTGCCACCATACTTGGCTACTTACTGCTGTGTGAGGTTGTATCTACCCAGCCACTGACTTCATATTCCCAACCCCGAGGAACATTCTCATTCTGCCCGATAAGTATCCCCCTCACTGTTGTTTTCTGGGTGAGTTGACAAGCAGTTTTCCATCTTATTAATGAGAAAGCTATAAAATGAACTTTCAGGCTGGTCTTCTCCTACCCACTTTGTCCCTGTTTTGCTGCAGTTGGTTTTGCACTTAAAAACCCACAACCCATGGTGGATGGTGTTAGAGAACTGCTCAATTCCAAAGAAGCCCAATGAAATGCAGTGCCCTGGCTTGAATGGAAAAGGAGCAACAGAGCTAGGAGGCAAGCTTTCCTCCCAATGAGAAACCACCCAATCTGTGGTCCTAGTGCCTGTGCAATAGCAGTAGCACTTAGATGTATATACCGCTTCACAGTGCTTTACTGGCTTAAGTGGTTTATAGATATACATATAAGTATATTGTCCCCAACACTCTGGGTCCTCATTTTACTGACTTCGGAAGGATGGAAGGCTGAGTCAACCGTGAGCTGGTGAGAATCGAACTGTCGAACTGCAGTCAAGATGGCAGTCAACAAAATTAGCCTGCAGCACTACACTCTAATCACTGCGCCACCACGGCTCATAGAACGGTTATCTCAGTATTTTCTTCTATACGTCAACTAAGCCAGAAATGTTTTGATTTAGCTGCAGAACTCCATGTCAACATCAATTGCAGGGCAGGGCAAATTCCACACGTGCAACTACTCTGAACACTGTGGGACAATACATTAACTTCCTACCCATTAGTTTGCAACATACCACATGCTCCCTGAGGAATCCCTTTCCCCAAAGGCACTGTAGGAACCATCTTGCCTCTTGTAGGTCAGTTGGCGCTGGTATCCTGGAAAGAACCCATAAGACAGTACATAGAAACTGAACATATAGGTCAAACTTTATTTACCGAAGTGAAACGTTTTGCATGTTGGGGGCCAGAAGCAATTGCTTTCTGAATCTCCTCTTAGAAAATATCCCTGTAGCCTTTTCAAGGGTCAGTACCTTGCACCAGGTAATCGGTGGCTTCGCTCTCTACCTCTGGGCTAAGTTGTTTGGTCTTCTGAAGATACTTGAGGACAAAGATGTTGGGAGCAAAATGAATCATATTCTGCTCTCCGCAACCAAAGGGCAATTGAAGGAGGTTATCCAGATTGTTCAGCGTTGGCCCCATCACATCTCCTGGTACCAAAAGAAAAGCAGGGTATCAGCCAGACAAACTTACCTTCTAAGGTCATTTCTGATTTTCCCAGGTGGGAGCAGGTAGAAAACAGAGCACAAAACACAAGGGCACTATCAATATAAGACAGAGTCTCTCAAGCTTAGCAAGGTGACTATGCTTGAACTTCAACTCCCAGAATTCCCTAGTCAACATGGTGGATGCTGGCTTAAAGTCTATTTTACAGGGTACACTGGAAGCAATTTCCGAAGCCCAGACTCGGAGAGGCCCTAAAGCAAAATACGACTCGGAATTTAGAAGAATTAAATGAATCCATTCAGGGCAGTAAAATCAAGGTCTTTGTGTATCCTTAGTTCCTATTTCAATATTTTAAGTGATCTTACATTTTCCAGTTATCCAGGCAACCAAATTCAATAATCCAACACCACCAGCAACAAAAATGGAATGAAAAAGTACCATTATTATAGGATGCTGGGAGGGGGGAAAAAATTAGGGCAGTTTTCAAATGAGTATTTTGAGAAGAGTTGTATTTAGGGATATTTGTGTTTAATTTGCTTAATATACAGTAGCTGAAAAGTTACTATACAGATAGTCCTCAACTTACAACGGTTTGTTTAGTGACCATTTGAAATTACAAGGGCACTCAAAAAAGTTACAGGACTGTTTTTCACATTTATTATTGTTGCTGCATCCCTATGGTCTATGATACCCTACGACCAAAATTCAGGTGCTTGGCAACTGACTCATATTTATGACAGCTGCAGTGACCCAGGGGGGTCACATGATCCCCTTTGGCGACCTTCTGATAAGCAAAGTCAACAGGGAAACCAGATTTACTTAACAGTGATATTAACATAATAACTGCACCAATCCACTTGACAATTTTGTAGCAAGGAAAGTTGTAAAACGGGCAGAAGTCACTTAACAATTGCCTCACTTAGCAAAAGAAATTTGGGGCTCACTTGTGGTTGAGGACTACTTGCAGATAAATATGCTTAATATAGAGTTGCTGAAACTTTTGTTTTGTTTTGTTTTTTCTGCCTTCGTGGGTGGCATCAATTCTTCCCACTCGACCAAGGAAAGACCATCTATACCAGTCACCAAATCAAAGCAAAGGTGCTGAGAGGTACTTAGAATTTGGGACTTTTTGCAATAGGAAAAAAAGGCAAGCGTGTCAAAAATCTGCAAAGGCAGTTTTTATCTGAAACTTAGGCTTATCTGAAAGAAAAACAACTACTTTTTGGAGTCTGAGAGTCACCATTAACACTTTGGAGAAGGGCATGGAGAGGATGAGATGCAAAGTCAGTACAGTCACAGGAAGATTTTTTTTTTAAAAAAAGCTATTAAACTTATTATAGGGCCTAGAAGACTGTTTGGGGATCAAAAATTCCACTGTCAGTATTCAGCATTCCTGGTTCCATGTACTTATGCAGACCTCACATACACACACACACACACACAGCTCTTCTAAAACTATACACATTCAACCTTACTTACTGCATTTGGAAAAACACAACCAGAGTCCACTTTCTGCCACACATTTAACTATGACTTCTGTACATTAGAACATTACACACACCTTCAGACTTACGTCCCTAGCCTGTACATGACCGTTAGACCCAGGAGATGTCATGGATTGAGTAAAATGTGGCAAAACTCACTTAACACTCTTGCTTAGCAACCAAAATTTTGGGCTCAATTGTGGTCATAAGTGAAGGACTACCTTTGCCTTCGTCTGCATGGCAGCCTTGTCCGAGTAAACACCTTCCCTTTTCTGGCAATTTTCTTCTCTGTTAGAGGCACCAAAATAATCCAGATGATATAAGGTCTCCTGCTGGAGCATGGGGTTGGACTAGATGGCCTCCAAGGTCCCTTCTAACCTTGCTATTCTATGATTCTGTAAGGATCTGCTGGAGCAGGGGGTTGGACTAGAAAATGACCTTCTATGAAAGAAGCACTGATACATCCAAATACTATTAATTTGGAAAGAATTCTAACTTATAAAAGACATTTTAAATAAAGAGGGGGAGCTCAAAACAACACAGGAATTGCAAAATCAAAGGGAAGATTTTCTCGATGTTCTCAATAAAGTTTTATTCTTTGGACTTTCGTTCTCTGGAATTCTAATGGAATTGAGGATGTGGTGTGGAA
>JANHFJ010002781.1:117857-128164 GCA_032468195.1 Cerberus rynchops
GGAAATAGTATAAGGAGATTTGGGGGGGGGGCAGAATGTTTATGTAAAGCTTTGTCATGCCAAAATATTTTGTCATCGCTGAAGCACATGAAAATATTGCTAAATATTTTAAGGAAAACAGTTTCTCATTGCAAAGAACATTATGTGATATTGTCTTGCTACATATTTATAAACTGAGAAGGGTTCTTAATTGTGTTCTTGTGCTTGTATCTGTGTCTGTGAAATGCAAATGTTCCTGTCCAACTACGTAACAGCATTTTCTCCACTTCACTTGGAAAAATCTCAAAGGCAAATATTAGAGATTATAAAAGGAAAAATGATGGGCAAATGGGTGCCTCTGCATTGGCTGTATTTTAAGCAGGACATTCACTTTTTTAAAAAGCTTGCTATATATATGTTCCAGCTCATCTATGAACTAATATACAGGAGCCACATGTGTTACTTTAGCAAGGAGTAGATACAACACATAGATCTGAATGATTTAAACACTTCAAGTTACTAGAAAGCCAAAATGTCTGTGAAGTTCCATCATCAACACAAATCTCCTGAACTGCTTCAGTGATAGACAATAATTAATTATTACTCTATCATCACAATATTATTACTGTGTTGCCAGTTGTGGATCTCACATTGCAAAGAAGATAACTATGGAGAGGATTTATGATATATTGCCACCAGCTTATGAGGATTTACATAATGGACAGCAAGATGATTATTTGGAGATAATAAATCCTCTCATACATAATAGTATATCAAGTGTATGTATTTGTTTTTATTTAAAAACATCCCCCCCCGAGAGAATATAATATAAAATATATTCCGAAAGAACATAATGATCTTACTTGAATGTCGTATCTTTAACTGGTATTTTATTGCATCGAATCCATTTATCTTGATCAGGGTCAAACCGTTCAACCCAGTACCCAGTGATAGGACTGCCACCATCTTCATCTGGTTCAGTCCAAGTTAATGTTACAGAATCTTTTGTGATCTCAATAGGCTTTACACCTGTTGGAGGACCTGGTGTATCTGAGTGAAGAAATATAAAGTCAGAATTAGCGGTCAGGTATTTGTAATTCCAATGCAGATGGCTGTTGCTACTGGCTAATGCTCTTCCAGGAAAGCTGCTTATATTAATTCCCTTTGATGCATTGCCACCATTTGCAAAAATTAGCCCCATACTATCAGAAAGATCAGAAATGATGGGGACTTTAGGTGGTTCTCACAAAAGGATTCACAGGTTGGAGTGGCTGCCCCCCCCCCCCCATATGCAGCAGTTTCTATATGAGCATAGTATCTGCCTTTCAGCTGAACAAACTTACCAAATGGATATTTAGCAATTATAGGATTGGATAATGCTGGTTCTCCAACTCCGTACATGTTCTCTGCACTGACCCTGAAGATGTATTCTTTAAGTGGTGTGAGGTTGGTAACTTTGAATTTTGTTTCCTTGATGGTGGATGATAATTTGTGCCATATTTCACTGTCTGCAGCTCTTTGCTCTAGAACATAGTTTGTGATTTTGGATCCGCCATCATCGCGAGGAGGATTCCATGTCAAGAGGCAGGACACGTTTGTTATTTCAGACACATCAAAAGCCGCTGGTGGACCAGGCTTATCTGTGGAGACATAACAGTGGTTTGAGCTTCCTCATCAGCAACGCAATTAGGAAGATGCTGAGAATTAATCACAGAAGTAGTGTACCTAGAACATTAACTTCAACAGTTGCTGTTGCTCGTCCGCTGGTATTTACAGCTTCAATAATATAGGTGCCGCTATCGCTCCTTTTGCTGTCTGTTATTATTACTGTGGAATGGTTAGGTTTGGTTTCAATGGAGATCCTTTTGTCAGGTCTCAAAATATTTTCTGCTTTTGTCCAGGTAATTCGAGGTTCAGGTTTTCCAGTTACTGTTGCAGGCAGTTCTATTTTAGTTCCAGCTTTGACAGTGATTCCAGCCAGTAATTTCACATCTAAGAAAATCTCTGGAGCCTCTGATTTGTAGAGAATAAAAACAGCATGAATAAAATATGTTCCCCATTTAACGGCTCATTTCATATAATTGCACACCCTCCCCCCAATATGTTTAAGAATATTATATGTTGCTGTAGTATAATTTGGTAACTAATTACCCATTGCGTCCACTGCCTGGATTTCATCTGTGGGATGGCTTGGTTTACTGGCTCCTAGCTTATTCAGAGCCTTCACCCGATAAGAATACCATTCCCCTTCCTTAAGTGGTGCCACCTTCATTCTGTTAATAGGAATACCATTTCAGTTAATAGTATCATTAAGGGCCATAAGAATCATTTGTAAAAGAATTCTACCTACTGCTGCTACTTACTTGGTCTCAATGACGGGTTCACCACAAGGCTCCCATTTGTCAGTGCCACGCTGGCACTTTTCAACTATGTAGCCTTTGATACGTGAGCCACCATCATATTTAGGTGGATCCCACATCAGGAAAATGGACTTAGATGTTGGATCTCGCCATTTAACATTCTCAGGTGGATCAGGAACGGCTGTAAAAGGGAAAATGTGTTGCCTTATCATTGTGGGTGAAATGTGAATGGAAAGAAACGTTCACTTCCACTATGTGGTATATGGATTTTTAGTGACCTTCCCTGCTGCTTTTCCCATAAGAATTTTTCCACAGTTATTGTTTTGGTAAGTCCTGCAGTTTAACAAACAGCTTTTCCAAGTATGCAGATGGATGTATTAGACAGGAGGAAATTAGGAACCCTGTGGTGCTACCGAGAAAGTCGGCATTTGGTTTTCTTTTTCAGTGGGTTTGTCAACTCACAACATTTAGCCTGAGTAATCACAGGTAGTCCTCGGCCTTACAACAGTTCACTTAGTCACCATTCAAAGTTACAACGGCACTGAAAAATGTGACTTGTGACCATTTTTCAGACTTACGACCATTGCCACATCCCCATGGTCATGTGATTTCCATTCGGATGCTTGACAACTGGCTCACATTCATGAGGGTTGCAATGTCCCCAGGGTCATGTGAGCCCCTTTTGGTGACCTTCTGACAAGCAAAGTCAATGGGGAAGCCAGATTCACTTAATTTCTGTGTTATTCATTTAACAACAGCAGTGATTCACTTAACAAACGTGGCAAGACAATTCGCAAAACAGGGGAAAAACTCACTTAACAAATTTTTCTCTTAGCAACATAAATTCTGGACTCAATTGTGATCAAATGTTGAGGACTACCTGTATACAGAACATGCAGAAATCCAAAATTATTTAGAATAGCTACTAAAGAAAACTCACTAGCTGGTGCCGTCATGTTAACCGGCTCATCAATGTAAGCAGGCTCGCCTGGTCCACATTTGTTGCATGCTGAGACTCTGAATAAATATTCCTTTCCTTGGGCAAGATCTGGGACAGTAAATTCTTGATCAAGAACCTTGTCAATCACCTGCAAAGACAAGACACTCTTTTTCGTATCACAGCCCAGATGATTTCCAAATTAAAAAGCTGGCTTTATTGAAAATATTTTTTCTGTTTAAAACATACTTTAATCCACGTTTTGCGGCTCACTTCACGCTTCTCAATAAGGTAACCAGTCAAAGGGCTTCCTCCATCATTTTCAGGAGGCTCCCATGTTAGTTGTACTGTGTTCCGAGTTATTTCTCCAACTGTGAGCTCTCTTGGTGCACTTGGGCGAGCTGAAAATAAATGAAAATTAGATTAAAACCTATAACACAGCTATACATTTATTTATGTATTTACTGATAGTTATATATCACTTCAATCATTAGTGACTGAGTAGCTTACATGCCAAATACAGCAATCAGATTTAAAACCTAATACAACACAACACACAATAACCTAACAACCAGATACAGTGTGAAACAGGAACTACTTCTCCACAGGAATTAAAATTCATTTCACTCTCAATGATCCTCTGGAAGAGCCAAGATTTAATGGCATTTTAAAATCATAGCGAGCATTTATTTGATGATGTTTGAAATGAAATATTTTTGTGACGGGGCTTACAGAAACAGGCTTTAGCCTTAATTCATCCTGCTTTTATTAAAAAAAACAACAGGTATCATGTGATCATATATATATATATATGATCACAAAAAAAACATGTATATATAAATATTATACCCTGAATATTTAAATAATGACAACTTTTTATATTTTGGAATTTCATAGTGAAAGTAGACAATATAATTGAGTGTATACATTGAAAGGTGCTGATAGATATTCATTTGGTCATTTAATATTGTCATTTGTATATTTAATTTACAATAATTTATAATACAAACACATTTACTTGTCATAAAAACTGAATGCTTACCAATGACATTAACATCAATTTCTCCTGATACAGATGACACAGGATTGACTAATTTCAGAGTATAAATGCCCTTATCTGGCCGTTTGCTTGGTGTAATAGTCAGTTTTGCAAACGCATAACTGGTCTCAATTTTCACCCGATCATTATCTTCTAAAACTTTGCCACCCACTGACCATGTGGCAGTGGGAACTGGGTAGCCAGTGATGGGAACACGGATTTTGACTGGCTCTGGAACAATAACTTCAAGTCCATCTTTAAAACCACTTAAGTCCATTGTAGGTCCAACTGAAAAACAAACACAATTTGTGCCCATTAATTTGGGCCAATTTCTATGATGGGTTTAATTTTTATTTATGGTAGAAAAGATAGTTGTTATAATTGGAAGTACTATTATAAGCTGACTCTGTTTGATGTAAGACTTCCCCCCATCTGATACAATTGGAGTGAAGAAAATTGATAGTAAGATCGGTTCTATTTAAATAACAATTTTATAGAAGAATAGAGGTACTATTTGTATGAGCTTAACTAGCAGCATGAAATAGTAGTTCTCATAGCCAAGAACATCCCTTTGGATAAATCTTAATTATGTCTCAGAACTACATGGAAATGTTTATCATGTCCTCCATTTCTATACAGTGATGACACCTGCATGAAACATTTCACAAGATCTTTTGCTTATGGCAAAGTCTCTTTCAGGATCTACATTGTGAAACTGTGAAGTAGTTGCAAAGTTTTGGCTAGAGCAAGGCCTCCTGAAGCCTTGCTTTGCCAGCTAACATCAGCAGACCCCCAAAAGCCTTCAAATACCCCTGAACCTCTGAATGGCTGTAGAAGATTTGCTTACAACTGATGATCTGCACATAGCTATTGTTTTGTCATAAGGATGCTTTACTCGCAAGAATCAATCCATTTTAGCAATAAGCAAATGCAACATTTGCTTTGAATTGCCGACATGTTAGAGATAAATAAAATCTGCTTACCATGTGGATCATCTGCAGTTAGTGGTCCAATAGCCTCAGCTGGATCTGATATACCAGCAGCATTTTCTGCAGAAACTCTATAATAATACTTAGCTAGAGGTGTCAATCCAGTCACCTGCGAAGACAGGGGCAATTGTTGTAAATGACATCAACTGAAAACAATCCAATGCTTTGTGAGCTTCAGAAAGAAGTTACAACTTACAGTATAAGAAAGCTTAGGTGCAAGTTTTACATTGCAGCGAATCCAGTCATCCGTTCCTTCTTCACGACGCTCTATAATGTAACCCAAAATTGGACTGCCTCCATCTTTTAGTGGAGGCTCCCATGCCAGTTTCACAGATGACTTAGTTTGCTCAGAATGATCAAGGTTAATGGGAGGACTTGGTCTTTCTGCAAGACAGAAGGTTTAAATATTGTTACTTTCAAGAAGGATGCACAAAATACAAAAATAAAAAGATGAAATTGTGTCCATGGAAATCTTGGACAATTCCTAAAATAGCACAGTAGAACTTGGCCAGAACCTTCTACTGAAACATCCTTCAAATCTATTGAATCTTCCTCCATGAATATGGGAAATACTTGAAAGAAATTGGCCATCTGTTTTGAATATGATACTTCTATTATCTCTTTTTGTCACCGCTAATGATTTCTTAAATCATAAACATTGAACGTATTTTCTCATATTTTCCCTTAATTCTCAAATCTTTTCTATGCTTGTATTTATAAATAAATAAAACGATCACTGAGAGATAATGAAAAACTGCTCTCTTATTGTCAGCATACTAACCGATGGGATCGGTTATCTTCACTGCATGTGTGGATGCGCTGGGTTTGCCCACTCCAACTTGGTTTTGTGCTCTGACCCTGAAAAAGTATTCTTTGTTCTCCACAACATCAGTCAATGTTGCAGATAATTCATGGGCTGGCGTAGTCATGGCGGGCTCCCACTTAATTGATCCTCTGTCACGCAGCTCAATCACATAGCCTGTAATTGGAGATCCTCCATCATATTCTGGTGGCTCCCAGGTAAGAGTTGCGCTGGACCTGTTCACATCAGCAACCTGTACATTGAGAGGAGGACCTGGAACCTCTGCAAAGTGGGAAGAAAATTACAAGCAGGTGTTATTTTTCCTCTAAAGGATTGAAACAGCATTAATCATCTCAAGTATCTGGAACTATTTTCTTACCAAATCTGCTCTTTGCTTCAACAGGTTTATCTGTTACCACAGGTTCACCAGTGCCGACTCTGTTTTTCGCACTCACACGGAAGAGGTACTCCACCCCACCTTTTTGAAGGCCAGTTACTGTGTATTCACAACTATCAGCACGATCAGTTGCCAAAATCCAGGTTTTGCGTTTTATGTCACGCCTCTCAACCACATAACCTGTAATCTTACTACCACCATCACTTTCTGGTTCTTCCCATGCAAGGCTAACTTCACCATCAAATGTTTCTGTGACTTCCAAGTTCCTCACTGGGCCAGGGACATCTTAGAGAAAAGAAAGCAAGATGCATTCAAAGGAACAGCAAATCTTGAGTATGGCATAGGTTTGATAGCTGAATGAGTTGCATGACTATTTAATTTTAATTCTGGTTTTAGTCATCAAATAATCAAATAAAATTATGAACTTTAATCAGCCTTTGCTTTTAACTATTAAATTAATGGTTTCTATATTAAAAATACAGGCACCATTATTAAACTACTATTATCAGGAAAAAACATACTAAAAGTAAAGTTTTTGGAAGTTAAGAACTTACTGATTACTTGAACATTAATGCGACTTTCTGCTTTTCCATGTTTATTTTTCAGTATAACTTTGTAACTTCCCTTGTGTGACGGCTTCGCTGCAGGAATTCTGAAAGAAGTACTATCAGCTGTGGTATCAACAGTCTGAGTGGGTAAGGCTTCATCTTCTTTTAACCATTCAGCCTCTGCTCGTGGATAAGCATCATATGGAACAACCATGGTTAATGGCTGGCCAACATCTACCACAAGATCTTGATCGCCTGTCTTTATTCTTGGAGCAGCTAAGGGAAATAATAAGAAGGAATTAGCATTTGAAAATATGTTACAGAAATGATGCATTCAACTGAGTTTGATAACGAAAAGCAAAGTAAACCTTGAACTTTAAAAATAATTCATTGTATTAGGTGAGCCAAATTGTAACTGCCAGTTTTGTGATATTGGGTGCTTCTTGAACTGCAAAATAATGGCACCTTGTTATCATCTTTATAACTCAGAGAGAATTTATCTAAGATGGATAAAGTTTTCTGATTGCCTGAATATAGAGATTTCAGTACATAAAAACTAAATTTATATATTGTATATAAAATCTCAAAAAGTAATGTAAGATTTTCACACAGTGATGTTAAAGATACCCGATAAAGCCTCCATATAGAAAAAATAAGTGCTAGATATTAAAGAAATAGCAATGAGGTATGAAATCAAGACATAATAGAATTGCGTCAGTACACACAAGAAAGATGTATGTACTTTTTGTGGGAGAGTTTTTTATTCTCACTGAAACTAAGAATTCTGGAATTAACATTCAGAAGGAGAATTGAAAGGTTTTTGTTACAACTATAAATGTTCTTTCTTGGTATGCTAAATCAATTGGAAATACTTACCCGCTAGTTCTAGCTTAGCTCGAGCTTCTTTATCTTTGGCAATAAATCTATATTCTCCTTGGTCACGGGGCCTTATTTCACAGACCTGCAGCCTGTGGAGCTTTCCTTCACTCATCATTTGATGTTTGTCACCTTGGACTATAATCATGTTGTTTCTCAGCCATTTGACCTCCACTTTATCTTTATTCAGTTCAGCAGAAAAGATGACATCAGCACCAGGAGCTTCATAAATATCTTCTGGTGGGCGGATGATCTCAACAGGAATTTCTGATAGAAATATCCATAAACATGTATTTTACCATTTCCATTTTTTAACTGAAAAAAAGTACTGAGACTTGAGAAGGAACACAAATCAAAACTGCAAACGTACCTTCAACGAAGAGCCTTGCTCTGGATTTCCTGTCATCCACTCCACAGGAATATTCACATTCATCTTCCAATCTGCAATCTTTTATAATTAATCTGTGTAGATTTCCATCCTTTTCAAACTGATACCTTTAGGTCAGATGGGGAAAGAAAACCAGGATTATGCGTTCTACTGAGAAACAAGAGCAGAAACAGCAACAACACATGGCTGAACTAGCACTTACTTTTTCCCTTCTTTTATTTCGCGCCCATTTCTGTACCACTTCACAGCTGCTTTCTCTTTGGAAAGCTGGCAACTAAAGACAGCATCATCAAATTCAGTAACTGTTTGGTCCTGCAAATGTTCAATGAAATCGGCAGGTGCTTCTGTGATAATAAGCTCCGCAACAGATTTATCTTGGCCAGCAGTGACAGTGTATTCCCCTTCATCTATAAACCCACAATCTTTAATAATAAGAGAATGCTTGTATCTGTCCACTTTGTATAAGATGCGGCGGTCAAAAGTGACTTCTTCACCGTTCTTTGTCCATGGAAGTTTTACATTAAGACGGTTAACTTTGCACCAGAATGTGACAGATTTCTTCTCCATGGTTTCAATGTCTTGAAGAGGTTCAACAATTCTGAGGTCCTCCTCTGTGGTGAGAGAATAATTAAAGAAAATTATTTTATGTTCCTTTCTAAAGTTGGGTAGGACTGTTATCCCAGATCATTTACTAGTGTAGTGCGCTTACCAAGTACAGTTAAATTGGCAGATGACTTGACGTGTTCTCCTCGCTGATTTGTTAGTGTTACTGTGTAAACTGCCTGATCATTCAGATGAGCATCTCTGATCCTTAGAGAATATAGTAAATCTTTATGGACCATGATGTATTTTGCACTGTCATATATCGGTTCGTTATTTTTGTACCATTTAGCTTTGGCACCTTCTGTATTAACTTCACAGTTGAAGACAAGTTCTTCTCCTTCTTTAACAGTTTGGTCTTTCAGTGGAATAACAATCCTGAGCTTTTCTGTAAACGGAATTAGCATATCATTTGTAAGCTACAAACTGAATCATACAATAATAGTGTGAAGAGTAGATGTGCAGAGGAAAAAAAGCTTACCAATGACTTTCAACAGTGCTTTTGCTTTGACATCTCCAAGCATAACAACATAACGTCCCTCATCATCCAAGACAGATTCTTTGATGACCAAGACTCTCTTTTTGCCATCAGAAAATATATCGTATTTGTCACCTGCTTCAAGAATTGTATCGCCTCTGAGCCATTGCACACCAACGCCATCTTTAGACACTGAACAGGAAAATTCTGCCTTTTGTCCCTCAATAACTTCAAGGTTTTGAGGTTTAGTTATAAATTCTGCTGCAAGCTCTGTAAAAGACATTATGATTTAACTGTTAGTGGAAAGAAGACAAGACTATTGAAAAGTACTTATTTTACTCAGCAGATGACCCATACTAGGAGTTCCCAGCCTTTTGATAGCCACATTTGGAAATTTGAAATCATGTTGATGGTTTCTACTCTCACAAACTGATTTCTAATCTAAGGCACTAATGTACCAGCAGAATTCATTCTATTATTTAAGTTTGCTTTTCTTTTTTCTTGGCATCCCTGCCCACCTCACAAATACCAGTGGAATGTAGCCACAAAGTTTTTTTTTAAAATTACTATTTTCTAAGAAGCTTGTGGGCCGAGACAACTTCTTAGAATTAAAAAATGATGCTAAAGCTGCCATTCCTTTTGCAGAATGCCAGCTTTCCATTTTTAAATTAGAAAGATGTTTCTGGGTGCCATACTGGGAACTGTGACCTAACACAACCAGAGATTGCTTTGGCGTAGACTCAGAGGTGAAATCCAGCAGTTTGGAGCTGCTTAGGAGCAGTTCCCAAGCCACACCCACAGAACCGGTAGTAAAAAAAATTGAATTCTACCACTGCATAGATTTGAAACTTTTTATACTTTAAGCAGTTAAATGACCCTGGCATTTCACTGCTGACTTAACCACCCACCTACTT
>JANHFJ010002781.1:135897-147230 GCA_032468195.1 Cerberus rynchops
AGAGAGAGAGAGAGAGAGAGAGAGAGAGAGAGAGAGAGAGAGAGAGAGAGAGAGAGAGAGAGAGAGAGATCCTTTCTACATAGTCATAATTCTACTAAAATGGGTTGCCATGAATGAAGGGAACGTCAAGCAGAGGTTAACCATTTTTCTGCCCAGAAACTGTAGAACACAACAAGTTGAATCTTATTCAGTATTTAAACTACATTTACGCACTATACCAAGAATCATGATTACTCATCAGTGGTCTATCTACTACATTGGATCAAAGAGAAGCATTGCTTACAGCTGACTGAGTTAAAGATTCTCCTTTTAGTTTCCAGTTTGCATGAATATCTTCCTCAGAAATTTCGGTTTCAAAACGAGCTGTCTCTGTCTCAAATATTTCCACGCTGTATAGAGGACGCACAATAGATATATCACGGTCTGAAAGAGAAAGAGTCCCTTTTTTAGCTGGTTGTACACTGCCCTGAGTCCCTTCTTGGGAGAGAGGCGGTATACAAATTTAATAAAATAAATAAATAAATAAAATAAAAAAGATACCCAATACAGTCAGTCATCATAATAAAATGGCTGTGTTTTACAGTTGAAGGATTGAAAGAGCAACTGTTGGTTGAAGTTTCATATCCTATTTTTTCAGTTGCAGGATTTTTAAGGCATTTAATAATAGATTATAATACACCACAGTATTAAAAGGACTTGCCTTCTATGTTGAGTTTGGCAGATGTCTGGTCAGTACCACAGTCACAGGTATATTGACCAATATCTTTTTTCAGTGCCTTCTTGAGGATAAGCATTCTCTTTTTCCCATCAGCTTTAATAATCACATTCTTAGAGGGAGTTATTTCTTGTCCATCTTTAAACCATTTTACTGGAGCATTTGCTTTGCTAATTTCGCACTGTAAAATAACTTCGTCTTTTTCCACTGCAGTATAATCTTGAAGCTTCCCAGTAAAGTAAGGATCACCCTCTGCAAGTTGAAGTAAATGTGTCACGTTATCAACATTATTCATAAGTTCAAAAGTCACAGATGCTTACCAATGGGAGTTTCCCTGGCTTTATGGGTTCTTGCAACTTTAATGGAGGTGCTTTAAATGTTGCACGCTTTAAAGGTGTGCCCTTTTTGTTTGTTTCTTTTCCCAACATATTGATAAAACTGTCCAAAACTAGAATGAACAGCAATAACTAATTCCCAATTATTCTGGAAAAGAAGTGGCTGGAGATTTTTTTTTAAGGAAATAAAATGTAGAAATATATCTCAAGGTGCTCCACAGCTATTTTTATGTTTAGTTTAGAAATCTATACTCTGTATTTATGATATGTAAAGGTGGTTTAACAACAAACTAAGATGGCACAATAGCCAAACATTCATAAAACCACAATATATTGAAAAAAATGAAGACGCTAACAAATAAAATGTCAGAACAAAATAAAAAGCAGAGTTAAGCAGAAACATAAAAGGTATTTTGCTCAGTACATGTTAGTTTCCTAGCCTCATGCCTAAAGTTTCTTTTCTTATTCTTGTGTCTAAAAGACAGTAATAAGAAGGAGAATGAAAAAAAATGATGCCAGCAAGTAAGAACATTGGAAGCTACCTCAATATACTGCACAATGAGCAAGACACCTGTTAGTATTTAAACAGGCATAATCTCTTAGATTTGGTATACTGTATACAGAGTTGGAAAAAAAAGCTTGTCTATGCAGTTTATAAGTCACTTTTATTCTTCTGACAAAGACATGGAAATAAAGCTACTCAACAGTTAAACAAGCTATCTTCTGTAGGTTTAATTAGCTAATGAAGTTTGTCATATGAAATATCATAACAGTTTACAAATTAGAGACAAATAGCAGTTACAAATTAGAATACAACTACTCAGCAAAATAACAAAACGAAGAAATAAAACATAGAAAATAAGCAACACACCACAACCAAATAATACAGTGCAACAATTAGGGGTACTAAATCTATAAAAAAATTCTGAAAGTGGAAACACTTTGACAACAAAAAGACAACAGAGAGCAGAAGACGCAGTCATTTCGCTTGAAGCGGAGCTCCCCACCCAAATGTAGCCTCTTCAAAGTCTGGAGCAAGACTTTTTGAGAAGATCTAAAGGTGCTTCACGAAAATCGGCAGAAATTATCTCTAAAAAGATGCATTAGGCAAACCAAAGTCAGGTGACACGTACCAAGAACTGTAAGTTTAGCTTCACTTGATTTGTCCATAGCTTCCACTCTGATCTGAGATGTGTCATCAATAGTTAGATCTTTAAATGTGAGCGTGTGAAATTTGCCATCATCTTTCATCGAAACAACCTTGGACGTATGGAGTCGTTGGTCATTTTTATACCAGATGACAGGAATGTTGTCATGAGAAAGCTCAACAGTGAACTCTGCACTCTCACGCTCCTTTGCTGTTACGTCTTTGAGCGGGGTAATGAATTTAAGACGGATGCCTAAACCATAAAAGCACCTCAGTAAGTTAGATTCCAAATGCATGAAGCTATTTAAATATTTTTTAAAAACCCAAACAGAAATCGCAGAATCGTTGTGCGAAACAAACCTTCAATGATCAGCTTAGCACTTGTTCGCTTGTCTTCGGCCTCAAACATGTATTTTGCTTCATCTTCAAAAGCTACGCTCTTTATGATAAGAGCATGCCTTGTGCCTTCGGATTTGATTTCAAACTTCTCATCTTCTGGGATGTCCTGAGTTCCTTTCAACCATCGGAAAGTCTTTGGTTCCCTAGAAACCTCGCATTCAAACTTAGCTTCATCCTTTTCAAAGACTTTGACGTCGCTGAGAGGAGTTATAAAGAGGAGAGGCCGCTCTGAAATTAAATCAGGTAATGAAGAGTGTTAGGAATATATATATTTTTAATATCAGTTATGCAGGTTATGGATTTAATAAACAACAACAACATTGATGAAGAGGGATAAGAAAGATCTGCAAGATGGGCTTAAAGTTGATGCCTTGTGGAGCCTACCTTTCACTTTCAGATTGGCAGCACTTTTAGCATTGGCAGCCTGGAAAGACACCTCTCCGGTCATATCCAACTTGCAGTTGTGAAGAATGAGGATGTGTTTTTTGCCATCTTGAATCATTTCACAGTCCTGATTATTATTGCAGGGAGGGAAAGAAAAGAAATGTTGTCCTGATACCTAATTCTCTTTTAATTTTTTTAAAAAGAATTCTTTTTAGATAAAAATGTTACGCTATGGTTTGTTCTGGCTGCTGTTGAAGAAGACTTACAGGTGAAGCTGTTAAAGTTTCGCCCTTTAACTTCCAAACTGCAGGAACATCAGGCTCAGATATCTCAATCTCAAACCGTGCTGTTTCACCAATGAACACCTCCACACCATATAAAGGACGCTCTATGTTTATCATTCGAGCTGCAATATATACATACGGAAAGTATCTTAAGATTCCCTGCTTGGATCAGTAAATATAAAAGATTCAAAAGAGGATCTACGTATAGAAGGACAATCACTTACGCTCAACCTTGAGTTCACAATTTGTCTTGTCAGTTCCACAATCACACCCGTACTTCCCTTTATCAGCATCTGACACCTTCTTAATTTTCAATATCCGACGCTTGCCGTCGGTCTTTATGGAGATTTTCTTGGACGCTACCAAATCTTCACCATCTTTATACCACTTCACCGGCACATCTTTGCTAAGTTCACATTCCAAAATGACATCGTCTTTCTCAATAGCGGTATAGTCTTGCAATTTCACAGTGAAATATGGATCCGCCTCTATAAGATATGGGTTGGGTATGAAGTAGTCATTTGTTTGAAGAAGTTAGTTGTTAACAGTGAAGACACAGACAATTAAATACATAAAGAATAAAATACACAGAGACTGTACTTGACAGCACATGACAACATAGAATATTACCTAAGACTTTTAGGTGTGCTTGAGTGTGCAAGTTCTTTACTACAGCTTTGATTTCAGAGATATCATCCAGTGTCACTTCACTTATTTCCAGTTTGTGAGTCTTCCCTTCAGCAGAGATACGAACTGTTCTACTGTTATGAAGTTTTTTGTCATTTTTATACCAGGTTACAGGCATATTTTCATGGGAAAGTTCAAAATCAAAGTAAGCAGTCTCTCCTTCCTTCACTGTCTGATCTTTGAGGGGAGTGATGAATTTCAGCCTAATACCTGAAAAGGAGTAAATGGCAATGAAAGTAAATGCTATACGGTCATATCCAGCAGTAGCTTTAAATGACTGAGTCTTCTTTTAGGGTTTACTCCTGAATTTATCAAAGTAATCAACTTGCCTTCTACAAACAGTCTTGCAGTGGTCTTCTTCCCTTCAACTTCAGCAGTGTACTGTCCTTCATCATCAAACTGAGAATCATTGATAACTAGAATATGCTTCTTTCCATCTACAATTATGTCAAATTTGTCACCAATTTTGATGATGTCCGTGCCTTTGGACCATATGACATTGGCTTCTCTGGTTAGCACACATTCAAACCTTGCCTGCCGTTTCTCTGGCACGGTCACATCTTTTAGAGGCACAGCAAAGTCCAGCTCAATCTCTGTAAATAATAATAATAAAAAAATAATCCATCAATATACAATGTGAGATTTATTTATTTATTAAATTTATTTGCCACCTATCTCGCCACAAGGGGACTTTTACCAACACTCAAATTAACACATCATGTATTTTAATAAAAATCTTACCTTTTACTGTTAGGATGGCTGTAGTAACTGCATTCAAAGCCTGGTAGAGAATTTCCCCAGCCTGTTCTAATTTGACTTTATGTAGGGTTAGGAAGCGTTTTCCTCCTTCAGCTTTGATATCACAAGTCTGAAAGAGTTTAAATATTTATGGATAAAGATATTGATGGTTTTTTTAAAAAATACACTTACAATACTCTTGTGATAACAAAACCCATTACAGAATTATATGGCCATGGACGGATGTGTATTTATTTATTATCATTTTCTATCCATATTTCCTTGTCTTGAGCTACTATTAGTTATTATTAATTGTAAATCTTAGCACATACACTTCTTGCTGTATCACACTATGCAGTACAATGTAGACCACCTACATAACTACATCACCTACATAGCCACATAACTGTAACAAATTAATAAATTCTTAGGTACGTATCCTTACAGGGGATGGTCGGAGGATTTCTCCTTTCAGCTTCCATTCCCCAGGGATGTCTTCTTCAGAAATTTCTGTATCAAAATTTGCTGTTTCTTTCTCATAGACAGTAACATCTTCAAGGGGTTTTAGCAGTTGAACTTCACGATCTGTAACACATAATGCAATTAGTAAAACCTCTTCACAGTCTTGAGAGCTTCAATCTTTCTCCTTAACATGTAGGATAGAATCACTGGCAAACATATTGTACTAATACAGTACACTTACCACCTAAGGTCAGTTTTGCTGGATATCTGCGACCTTCAACTTCCACGGCATATTCTCCGACATCGTCTGGTGAACAGTTCTTAATTTTGAGGTAGAGATGGGAGCCATCTTTTATAATTTCAGTTTTGTCATTGGGTTCAATAGGAAGTTCTTCCTCGCCTTTGTACCATTTAATATTTGGTGTGTCTTTAACAACATCACAGGTAAATGTCGCAGTGCCTTTTGGCTTCACATGTTGATCTCGGATGGGCTTCACTAGCCAGTCCTTTATCATTTCTGCACAAGAGTACACATAACAAATGTATTTCTCTCTTAGTATTAATTGGTATTTTAAAAATTGTTTCAATTTTATCTGCTAGGTAACTGTTCACTAAACACAAAGGTTAATGATAGCAATCTGTCTTCTGCTTTTCTTTAGCATTTCAAAATATTTTCTTTTCTCTCTTGCTTCGCCTCACACTTTCACCTGCTCCCTCTGACATTTGGGCTTCTTGTTATGCAATGTAGCCGTACATAGGTCAGAAGGGAGAAGGAAAGCTACTGTGTTTAGCAGGACTTATTCAAGGACTTCAGTACTTAGGTTGCAGTCCCCTTTGAACTTAAGGGAGCTGCTTCTTATTAGAAATGCAAACTATGGCATTGTTAGTTTCTTCTTTTCATCTGTCTAGTTGCCTGTAACTGGGTATTGTGCAAAGCAATTATTAAATATCAGATTCATTTGATAGATCTATCAGAGCTCTGTGTCCTTGAAGGCTTCTTGGGTCCACTTCTAATTCTGGTGTTTCTCAAGAGAATATGATTCTGTATTGACCCCAGTGCAATTTCTCACACTTAAGAGGGGAAAAAAAATCTCAAGTTAGAAAAACAAGCTATGCTTCTTTATCTCCTCTTACTTACTGGACATTTCTCTTTCTTACGAAAACCATCTAGTGTTTATTATTAATAAATAAACTTTCACTTACCAACAACTTTAACGGTTGTTTTACAAGAGAGTTCAGTATCTGCAACAGTTACAGTGTACTCTCCACCATCTTTGTCATCAGCATCCATGATTGTAACGGCCCGTTGGAGGCCAATGATACCAAGAGCAAATTTCCCAGGTCTGTCTGAGATAATTTTCCCATCTTTCCTCCATACTACATCTCTCTCTTTGTTCAGTTCACAGCTTAAATAAAAGGGTTGCCCTTTGATAACAGTAATTTCCTCCTCCAGGGTCTTCACAAAGCGCACTGGTAGTTCTAGTGAAGGGGAAAAAGCAGGTTGTTATTTGCATATATTCTTATTTGCATAATGTATAAAACAGGCATTTAATTAGATGAGTCTGTGTTCAGAACTCCTCACATGGTTTTGAATATGCATCTGTGGAAATCACATTAATTTCTGTGGAGATATTTTATTTACATGTACAGCATAAAGATATATTGTCAAGGCCAAATATGTACTTACATCAATAAATCTAAAATGAATAGCTGGGTTGGCCCAGATAAGCACAATGAAGTTAACCCGAAGATACAGAATTGATGTACTCATATTCTCCTTTTTGCTATGCAACCATTCCTGTTACAAATAGTCCTCAACTTACAACCACAATTAAGCCCAAATATTTTTTGTTGTTATGTAAGACAGTTATTAAGTGAGTTTTCTCCCATTTTATGACCTTTTGTATCACAATTATTAAATGAATCATTGCAATTTTTAAGTGAATCTGGCTTCCTCATTGACATTGTTTGTCAGAAGGTTATAAAAGAGGATCACACAAGTACATGCCAGTTGCCTACCTATCTGAATTTTGATCATGTGACCATGGGGATGCTGCAACCATCGTAAATGTGAAAAATGGGTCTAAGTCATCTTTTTTCAATGCTGTTGTAACTTTGACCATTCGCTAAACGAATGGTTGTAAGTCAAGGACTACCA
Source organism: Cerberus rynchops (assembly GCA_032468195.1). NCBI lineage: Eukaryota > Metazoa > Chordata > Lepidosauria > Squamata > Homalopsidae > Cerberus > Cerberus rynchops. The sequence continues at coordinate 143,207 of JANHFJ010002781.1, forward strand.
GTATTTGAATTATTAATTATTGTTTAATAGGAATAGAAGCAAAAACGACATGTTACCTTATGGGTTCAATAAAATGCTTCATATTTACCTCACAGTAGGATTTGCATATGCTTTCAGAGACCCACTTATCACATATGCAAAAAGATTTCTCTTGCTTTGCTTTCACATTAGGAAATCCTACCGGTCAAGTTGTGCTTATTCCCTACCTTAGTACGTTTATAAGAGTATTTAAGCCACCACCATTAAACTTGATTTTAAATGTTAATGATTACAATATTGGTGGTTTTAATTCTCATTATATGTTAATTTCCATTTCTGCACTTTATCCGATATTGTCAGCTGTCTTGAGCATTCAACAAATGAAAAGGCAGAATACAAAGCATATAAGATGGCACCAAGAACTACCTTCAACAACGAGTTTAGCTGTTGATGTCTTTTCTTTGTTTCCCAGCTTTAGGACGCAAGTGTACTCCCCGGCATCTGAAAGCTGAACGTCAATAATATGGAGCTTGCGATCTTTGCCATCAGACAGGAACCTGTGCTTGGGGCTTTCCCGGATGTTGAAGCCATCCTTTATCCAAGAAGTGGTAGCAGTAGATGGAGAGATGAGGCATTCAAAGATGGCCGAAGAGCCAATGGACTCTGCTTCTGTCAGCACAATATCTTTAATCTCTGTCACAAACTTGAGTGGAACAGCCTTCAGCTGGTATGTGAAGGGAGGCTCTTCAGGTGGCTTGTCTCCGCCACTTCCTGGCCTTAATTTCCTCCTTTCTGCATCAAGGGGTGAAGGTGTCTTTTTGGCTGCAAATCAGAGAAGTAAAAAAAAAAAACCCATAGAATTTACAATCCATTGCCATGAATTCTGTTCTTGTGTATGAAGCTAGCTACTCAGTTATCAGATCTCATAAAGCTCAGCAGGATTGCAGAAAGAAATAACACAGAGAAGAAAACCTTCACATTTTTAATTGGTTAAATCAGAGTGAGAAAAAGGCCACTTAAATTATGTTCAACACATGGAATACTGAAATCTAGACTCAAGATTTATGATTAAAACATGCAAGAAAACGATTTGAATTTTATCTCTTTTTTACCTTTAATAGGACTTCTACCCTTGGCAGTTTCCTCCTTTGGTGTCATTTTGGGCTCTGGCATAAAATACCAAGAATAGGATTACAAATGAAGTAATGTTTAAAATATATCATTTTTTAAAAAAAATCAGTATTATTTTATTTAAATCAGTATCATGATTATTCTGTGCATGCTTTTACATACTGATCTTATTTTTATGATTTGTTTAAAATAAAATAAACTATTTGGATGTTTCTGATAAATACTTAAAAATAGCTTTGGACAGATGTTTCTGTTTCAGCCAAATTATATGTGGATTGGAATGTTACCCACAATATTCCCATAGAATATTAAAAACAGGCAGTGAAAGACTATGTTGTTTATTGTTTACTTGTTAAAAAAAACCTTGTCATCTACACACATACACACACACACAAACAATTTCTGTTCAAACATTGTTGCGCTGCATACATGTATACAGGTCTGGGATATCAATGCATTGTGTCCTGCCATAATATCTACACTTCACAAAATATGCCTACAAGAAAGTTCTTGAGAAAGAAAGTGACAACAGAAGGTCCCTATATTTCTTAAACTTCTTGTATAATGGCTTCCACCCTCCTCCTTTTAGAGGAGAATATAGCCTAGCATCAGTATTCACAAGTACACTTTGTGTACTTACCGTCTCCACATATAATTTATAGCTATTTGGTATTCTGAGCCACCCAGAGATGGGCAGCCATGCAAATCATTAAAACAAACAATACAATCATTTAAAAAACAAAACAAAATAAAATAAATTGTATGCACAATAATTGGTGTCATTACATGCAAGTAACATTGGGTAGAATAATAATGCAAATGAATGAAGTTATTAGTGATCCAGAATTCATACCAGCTTTCTTTCCAACCACTGGAACCATCACAGGAGCAACCTCAGGTGCTGGTTCTACAGCTGGTCTAGGAGATTTCAGAGCTGTGGAAAGAAGTATTTTGAAAACAAAAGTTTCAAATCTCTGTTTATGGGCATACATTACAGTAACACTTTGATTACTAAATTGGCTAACTGTGTTTTTAAAATGGCTTACCTACAGCAGGCTTTGGTTCAGGAATTGTTGCTGGTTTAGGTTCTGGAACTTTGAACACAAAAATAAATAAGTTGATTAATGAACCACCATGGAGATGAGAATACTGAAAAATCAGCTAGAATGTAAAGGTCAAAGAAACAGACACAACAGCAGAAGACAATCATTTCCATTTCACTGTCATAATCTTCACCCCTGCAAACATAACTGGTTTGAGCCATGCAGAGTCAAATAAAAGCATCATAAAGAAGGAGAAGAAGAAGAAAAAGAAGAAGAAATAATTGGATATGGCAGAATGAGATAGTAGTTAGAGCAGCATAAAGATTATAGCATTTATGGATGCTTGAAGTGAAAGATTCCTTTATCTTGCCTACCAGGATCAAATTTAGTTTATAGCAGCAAAGAAAAGAGCAATGCTATTTATGTATACCTTTGGCTGGTTCAGGCACTGGTTTTTCTATTTCTTCTTTTTTCTTGATTGGTGGAATCTCAATTTTCTTCTTTTCAATCGGTGGCACTTTAAAAAAATGTTTTATTCGGAAGCTGAATGTAAACATTTGTACTCCCAATATAATATTTGTCATGAAAAACATAGAGGTAGGTGGTGTTATTTTTAATGAAAAAGTTTGCCAACATTACTAAGTACGTCAAAGATGAAAAAAAGATAAAAAAAGACAAGACAAAATAAGAGTTCACAGAATATAAATCAGCCATGGCCTTTCTATTGGATTTTTTTCAAGACTCAGAAGGAATAAATGTATAGAAAGATGAGAAGAGATTAACCTGAAACATTGCATATTATGTCCAAAACCTTTGGGAAATGCTTGAATTCAGTATCTTTTTAGTTCTTATACTGTATAGACATTAAGAACTGAAAATGGGGTTCATATATTGTGGTTTTCCAGTATGTGCTAAAAGTATTCATGAAACTAGAGTCTTAAACTGAGTTTGTTAATGGATAATTTCATAGCTATCTTCTTTTTATTTGTACCTTCAGGTTTCTTAATTTTTTCAACAGGCTTTGGTTCAACTTTAGGTTTCTCTGGTTTAGGTTCTTCTTCCTCAGGCTTCTTAACAGCTTTTGTGACTTTAAAAAAAAGAAAGCATTTTCTTTCAAAAACATTTGATGAATTGCAAAACATTTTTTTTGTAAAAAAACCCCCAAACCCTTTATTTAAAATATATAGACAAATAGAAGAAATATAAAGGCTCCAAAAGTGAAACCACATATTGAATTCTTTAATTCAAGATACCCAACTGGCAGTTGTACAGTGATGACCAAGTTGATAAACTGATTATCAAATTAAATTGCACAACACACACCTTTATCGCTGATTCACATGAAGGAATTTCTTTGGCGGGAGGATGAAATCAAATGCATTTTTAATTAAAAACTTAAAAATTCTTCTAGGAATAAGAATGATAGGTAGTCATTTTATGCTGTAAATACCATGGTGATCAAAAGTTCTGAAAATCTGGAATTTCTACCATGTTTAGCAGAGAAAATCCAGGTGGTGCAGTGGTTAGAATGCAATATTGTAGGCAAATCCTGCCCACAGCCTGGAGTTCGATTTTGGGGGAGGGGCTCAAGGTTGACTCAGCTTCCGTCTTACCGAGGTCGGTAAAACGAGGACCCAGATTGTTGGGGGAAATATGCTGACCTTGTAATCCACCCAGAGAGTGTTGTAAAGCACTGTGGGACAGTATATAAGTCTAAGCACTATTACTATCTAGACAGTAAGAAACATGAGAAGGTTTCATTTGAATCAGCAGATGAATTATCAGCTTGACACAAGTCTCTAAGACAGGGGTCGGGAACCTTTTTGACTCAGAGAGCCATGAAAGCAAAATATTTGGAAATTTATTTCAGT
>JANHFJ010002781.1:179363-193646 GCA_032468195.1 Cerberus rynchops
AACAAATAAAATAATTGATGTACCTATGGCTGGTGGAACCTCATGTACTTCCTCATATTCTTCTGTCTCCTTAACCTCTTCAATTTCTTTATAATACTCATATTCCTCTGCTTCCACTGTTTCCTTATACTCTTCAGTTTCAGGTTCTTCTGGAGCTTCCTCATAATACTCAAATTCAGGTTCTTTTGTCACTTCTGCATATTCTTCTTCTTCAGCTTCTTCTGCTGGCAAGTATTCCTCAGCCTCCTCGTATGTTTCATACTTCTCATATTCTTCATAGACATATTCTTCATCAGTAGGAGCAGGAGCAGTGACCTTTTCCTTATGGACAATCCTCTTTCTTACCACAGGCACTTTAAAGACAATTAACTTGCCATTATTTCAAAGACTGCATAAAAATCATTCAAAACAAAGTAAAATTAAAAGCACCCACAGAGATCAAATAATTATAATATCTTATTCTTAAAAAGAAAGCACGTAACCTAGCTGACATATAATATTGTTAGTCAGCAGAAATAAAATGGAAGGCATTATGAAAGAGGATGAACTTTTTTTTTGCCAAATCTTTATCAGGAAATGCCTATGTTTTATTAGATACCAAATGCCTTTTCATGTAGCAATAAATAAATTTTGATATAAATCTGTTTCTCTCTCTCTCTCTTTCTTTTATTTAACTTTACATTCTCCTTTGCTTTGAGAGTTCAGATTAGGTCTCTCCTCATTTTATTCTTACAATAAATGCTCCGTGAGATAGTGACAATCCCAAAGTCACCTAGTAAATCCTATAGTTGACTAGAGGACTACAACTGGTTACATAATCATTGATTTACAATGAAAGAATAAGAAAGCCACATGAAACATACAACATGCGTTCATGGGGTTTTGTTTGCAAACATTTGACATACACATTATTGACATATATTTGACAGACAATAAAGTATATATACCAAGTTTAATACTGTGGAATAAAATTTGAACCAGTAAGCATTGTGCCTTTCATATGTGGATTTAACTATTTTTTTTATTCTTTTCAAGGAAGACTTCCTTGGACCCATCAGGTATTTTAAATTATGAGCCCATTGACAATATGGATATTGGATATATTGGATATATTCTTTAACAGCTTTGGGGGGTTTTTTGAGTTTTTTTTCTGGAACAACAGAAATGATAGATCAGTGACAAGGTGAATGATTCTAATATTTATATAGATATATATACCTTTGGCCGGAGGAACTTGCACTTTTGGGGGAGCTTCAGGTATTTTCTCTTCTGGAACACGTTTAGGAACAGGCACTTTAAAGATAGTACAGAGGAGTTTTTTTTAATGATCAAACATATAAGACATCAAAAAATTCTGAATGGTTGATACTGGTACTTAATATTTAAGAATGTAAGTAACATGTAACATCAATAAGAATATAAGAGCATAAGAACATAAGAAGTTCCCAGTGAATCAGACCCCATGAGCCATGGTGGCACAGTGGTTAGAGTGTAGTACTGCAGGATACTTCTGCTGACTGTGGTCTGACTGCAATTTGGCAGTTTGAATCTAACCAGGTTCAAGGTTGACTCAGCCTTCCATCCTTCTGAGCTGGGTAAAATGAAGACCCAAATTGTTGCAGGCAATACACTGACTCTGTAAACTGCTTAGAGAAGGCTGTAAAGCACTGTAAAGTGGTATATAAGTTTAAGTGCTATTGCTATTGCTATTAGCCCATCTAGTCCAGCATGGATTCTCATAATCATACTCAACTGCATAAGGAAGACCACAGGTCTTTGGAGGCAGCCATACTGCCATCAGAGCTAAAAGTCAATGATCCCCCTTGACTTCCAAGACTCAATCCAACCCTTATTTAAAGCCAGCCAAACTGGTAGCCAGCATTACATTTCATGATTCCAAATTCCGAAGTTGAATTACATGTGTAAAAATACACTTTCTTTTGCTTGTTTGGATTCTATCAGGATTCAATTTTATTGGGTAACCTCCAATTCTGCAATTTTGGGAAAGGAAAAATAGCTTCACATAGTCCATATCATGAATGGTTTTGAATACACAATCATGTCCCCTTGCATTTGAATCAATATAGTTTTTTCTGCAGAGTTTCAAAATATTAGGTGTACCTTTGGCTGGTGGAGGTGGCACTTTTTTGGAAACGGGCACTTCCTCTTCTGGAACAGGTTTGGGAACTTTAAGAATTGAAAGATTTTTTCCTTAAAGATATTGAACTTAACTCATCATGGACAAACATATAAGACATCACAAGACCTACTAACACTGGTGTCTAATGCTTTTAAGAATAAGAATTCCCAGTATTGTCAACATTAATCTTTTTCATATTACTATAGCAAAAAAATTAGATATACTTTTGGTTGTTGAAGCTGGAACCTCATTAGGAACAGGTACTTTCTCTTCCAGAACAGGTTTGGGAATTTCAGGCACTTATAAGATAGTACAAAGGATATTTTTGTATATATTTTGGTGTCGGGTCAACATGGACAAACACATAAGACAACACAAAACTTTCAAAGGAAGAGAAGTAATGTTTTTATACTACTTTTTAAAATGGTGAATATGCCTTTGGCTAATGGAAGTGGCACTTTTTTGGGAACAGGTACTTCCCCTTCTGGGACAGGCTTGGAAAGTTCAGGAATTGAAAGATAGATTTTTTCCCTAAAGATTTTGAGCTCAAGTCACCATGAACAAACATATGAGTTGAGAAATTGAAAGATATATATTTTTTTCTTATTGATTTTGAGCTCAGCTGACCATGGACAAACATAAACTACCAGAAAACATTGAACTACTGTAGCAATACTTAACACCTAAAAGTATGGATGACAGGCAATATCAATCTTGATGTTCTTTCTTAGTATTATAAACATCAGATATACCTTTGGCTGGTGGAGCTGGGACTTTTTTGGGAACCGGCACTTCCTCTTCTGGGACAGGTTTGGGAACTTCAGGAATGGAAAGAAAGATTTTTTTTCTTAAAGATTTTGAGCTCAACTCAGTGTGGACAAACATATAAGACACCCAAAAACGTTGAACTAGAGTATTGGTTTCTACTTAAGAATAGAGAACATTGGTGTCTCCCACTTAAGAATAAGAACGACAAGTAAAGTCAATGTTAATGATTTTGGTATAACTATTTTAAATGTTAGATATACCTTTGGCTGGTGGAGGTGGCACTTTTTTGGGAACAGGCACTTTCTCTTCTGGGACAGGTTTGGGAACTTCAGGCACTTTAAAGATAGTATAGAGGACTTTTAAAAAAAGATTTCGGTCTCAAGGCAACATTGACAAACACAGAAGACATCATATGACTTTGACATACCAGTATTGGTGTCTAATACTTAAGAATAAGGATTTTAAGGAATGTCAACATTATTTTCTTTTCCTACTGCTATTACACAGATTAGATATACCTTTGGCTGGTGGAGGTGGCACTTTTTTAGGAACCGGCACTTCCTCTTCTGGGACAGGTTTGGGAACTTCAAGAATGGAAAGACAAATAAATTTTCTTTTAAGATGTTGAGGTCATCCCACCATCGATAAACATATCAGACATTGCTCAGTTTTGGACTACCAATGTTGGTGCTTAATACTAAACAATATGGATGAAAAGAAAATTTCATCTTAATGTTTTCCTCTTACTATTATAAATTATAGATGTACCTTTGACTGATGGAGGTGACACCTTGGCATTTCAAGGTTTTGTTCTTAGTTCACCATGGGCAAAAATAGAAAACAATGCAAAACTCTGAACTTTCTATTCTTTGTGTTTAACCCTTAACTGAAGAATATAAGTGATGTATATTGTCAACTTTTTTTTTCCACAGGATTACCAATTTCATCTGTACCTTTGGCTGGTGGAGCTGGCACTTTTTTAGGAACCGGCACTTCCTCTTCTGGGACAGGTTTGGGAACTTCAACAATGGAAAGATAAATATTTTTACTTAAAGATGTCGAGCTCAACTCACCGTGGACAAACATAAACATATAAGATGTCAGAAATCTTTGAACTACAGTAGCAATATTGGAGTCTAATACTTAAGAATATTAATATTAAGAATACACTGACACGTAATGTCAGTGTAAATGTTTTTGATAACTATATTAAATGTTAGATATACCTTTAACTGCTGGAGGTGGCACTTTCTTGGGAACAGGCACTTTCTTGGGAACAGGCACTTCCTCTGCAGGCACTTTAAAAAGAGATGGTTTGCTTGTTTTAAGAACTTCTTTGCAACTTAGTATGTACAGATGTACAAGAAAACACAGAACTTTGAAACACTATTATTGGTGGGTTATTGTTGTTTTTTACTTAATTAAGGAACATGAACAACAAGCACGGTCCATGATAATTTATTTTCATACAGGTTCAAATATTAGATGTACCTTTAGCTGGTGGAGGTGGCACCTTTTTGGGAACTGGCACTTTCTCTTCTGGAACAGGTTTGGGAACTTCGGGGACTTGGAAAAAAAAAAGATGTAATGATTTTTTAAAGATTTTGTTCTCAAGTCACCAAAGTGAAACGTAAGTAAAAGACGGTACAGTAAAAGACATTACAAAACACTGAAGAACTATCAAGCCCGATGTTGCATCACATGATTAAGGAAGTAAGAAAAATGTACGTATTATGAAGGTCTTTAATACAAGAGTTAAAGAATCCTGAAAACATCAACATTCACTTTTATTAAAGAGTTTATTGAAGTGGAATCTGACTCTTCTTTCTAGACTTTTCACAACTCAGTTGAACGTCTCCAATAATTGTGGATGGTTTCTGTCTAAATTCCTCCTGTTTCTGTTCCAGTCTCCTCAAATTCTCTCACAACTATTGATGTTGTTCTGCCCTTAACCGAAGAATAACAGTGGCAGGTAATGTCCTTCTCCCCCTCTCCTCCCCACGGTTTCGAAAATTAAGTGGGAACAAACTTTAACTGGTGGAGCTGGTACATTTGGAGGAACTTCTGGCACTTTTCATTCTGGAACCAGATTGGGAACTTCAGGGACTTGAAAGATGGGTGTTTTTTCTTTAAGATATAGAACTCAACTCACTATAGACAAACATACAAGTTAGCACAAAACTTTGAACTAGCAAGATTTTTGTCCAAAGTTTAAGGATATGGATGACACGTAATGCATTTTTGTTTCATACTGTCATAAATATTTGAAGCCTGGTATGGGTATTGTCCTTGAGAATAGGCATTTTATCTTCCTGGACATATCTGGAAACCTTGGGCCCTTTTAACTTAGGAAGTTTTTTTTTTAAAAAAAGATGTTGGTCTCAAGTCAACATGGATAAACAATACAAGACACAGTAAAACTGTAAGCTATTAATTTTGTTGTTTCACATTTAACTGAAGAAGATACATGACTAACAACATCAACATAGTATATTCTTTCATACTGTTTCAAGTTTCACATGTACCTTTAGCTGGTGGAGCTGGTACTTTTTTGGGAACAGCTACTTTTTCTTCTGGGACAGGCTTGGGAACTTCAGGCACTTTAAAAAGAGATGGTTCCTTTTTAAAGGTTTGATCTCAAATCAGCATGGACTAGCATACAAGCTGATAGATATCTTTCAACAGAAATTGGTATTTAATATTTAAGAAGATGTATGATAGCTAACATCGGCATATTTTCCCAACTGCTATAAATAGTCTATACAATATTCAACAGGTAAAGCTAGTAGTTTTTCAGGAACAGGGGAATCTGAAGGGATTTGAAAGACAGAGGTATTTTCTGTAAGATTTTGAGCTCAGCTCATTAGGGATAACAAATATGCAAGACTTCACAAACTTTAGACTTGTTAGGCATTTGAGTGATAAGGAATGCTAAAATTAGTCTTTGGTTGTAAGTATTAGATGTACCTTTGGCTGGTGGAGCTGGCACTTCAAATATTTCCTCTTCCTCCACTACTCTGGGAATTTCAGGGACTTGAAAGACAGTATGATTTTATTTTAGAATTCATATTTTTATTTCAAATCAATACAAACAAATATGAAAGACCTAAAAGCTTACAGCATAGGAGTGTTTGAAACTTAAAATATTAATGATACGCACTTCCCACTTCCATTTGTTTTCAAGATATTTTAAGTATTAAATGAACATTTGGCAAGAGCACCTACCTAACACCTCTAAGAGGAAAGAAACATTCTCGCACATAACATGATGGCAGTTGCAGACAATTTAAATAAAGCATTTTTTTAGAAAAGATTTTGATCAGAACTTGGATAACATACAAAGCATCACAAAACACCACGTGCTGGTATTAGTGCTTAAAATTTAAGAATGCCACAGATACTGTCAACATGTATGTTTTTCATAGACATATACATTTCACATGTACCTTTAGCTGGTGGGGCCGGCACTTTTTTAGCAACAGGCACTTTCTCTTCTGGAACAGGTTTGGGAACTTCAGGGATTGAAAGACAGATTTTTGTCGGTAAGATTTTTAGCTCAACTCACTATGGACAAACATGTAAGACATCACAAAACTTTGAACTACCAGTGTTTATATCTTATGCTCATAAGAATAAACATGACGAGCCATGTCAATATTAAAGTTCTTTCCAACTTTCCAAAGTTCTTTTTTCAAAAGTTAGATATACCTTTGGCTGGTGGAGCTGGTACTTTTTTAGGAACAGGGACTTCTTCTACTTCTACTTCTTCTTCTTCTTCTACGACTGGTATTGGAACTTCAGGCACTTTAAAAAATATAGGATTTTCTTGTTTAAAGAAATTGCTATCAATTCACTATTGACAAATGCAGAAGACAACTCAAGAATGTGAAGCATTAATCGGGCCATTTAAACCTTAACAGAAGAATTATTGTGAAATGTATTGTGAACTTTGTTTTCACACTGTTACATATTTCATCTGTACCTTTAGCGGGAGGAGCTGGCACCTTTTTGGGAACAGGCACTTTCTCTTCTGGGACAGGTTTGGGCACTTTAAAAAAAAGAGTTTTTAATTTAAAAAAAAAATGATTTTGCTCCCAAGTAACCAGAAGATAGTATAAAACATTGAACTATTAATTTTTGTTGTCTAATTGTTAGAAATTCTATTTATATATAGCATTATGATCAAACAGAGTGTACAGTCACCATGTGCTTTACTGTTTAACTCTAACAGGAAACAGGAAGGTTTTCTTAGAACAAAGGGACATAAAGTATTATATACCATACATCCAAACTTTGTAAACACTGCCATCTACTGACTGAATACTAGTGTAGTTGTTGTATAAAAACACATTCCAACAAAATATATTCCAGCACTAATATTTAAGAATATAACTAAACATTAGTGTTTTTCATGCTGTTATAAATATTAGATATACCTTTGGCTGGTGGAGCTGGCACTTTTTTGGGAATCGGGACTTCCTCTTCTGGTTTGGGAACTTTAGGCACTTTGAAAATAGTATGGTTTTTTTTTTAAGTATTACATACTCAAGTCAATATGAACAAATTCCATAAAAGTTTAAATGACTAAAATGGATATTTTGTACTTGACTGACGAAGTTTAATGACAAATACCATCAGTGTTTATGTGTTTTAAGAGGTTTCAAAGACAAGATGTACACTTGACACGGTAAATTGTTGCCTTTATAGAAGGAATCAGATTTTTTTCTGGAATTCATTTGGGATCTTATATATTTTAAAGATAACAAGAATTCTTAAAGATTTTGGTCTCAAAATGGACAAACAAGAGATGACAAAATTTAAATACTGAGACTAGTCTCCAATAGACAGGAATATCAGCGACAAGCAATGACAAACATTTATAAGTTTTTAGTACTGTTACAAATTTTACAGATACCTTTGGCTGGTGGTGCTGGAACTTTTTTGGGAATAGGTACTTCCTCTTCTGGGACAGGTGTGGGAATTTCAGGCACTTTTAAAGATAGTATGGAGGATATTTTTTAAAAAGATTTTCATCCCACCATGGACAAACACACAAGACATCACAAAACTTTGAACTACCAAAACTCATGACTACTAACATGGATGACAAGTAATATTAATGCTAATGTTTCTTCATATTACTCTTTACATAAGACATACCTTTAGCTTTTGGAGGTGGCACTTTTTTGGGAACAGGCACTTTCTCTTCTGGGACAGGTGTGGGAACTTCAGGCACTTTCAAAGATAGTTTGGAAGATTTTTTTTTAAAAAGATTGTCATCTCACCATGGACAAACACACAAGACATCACAAAAGTTTGAAGTAATTTTGAAGTACCAAAATTCATATCCAATGTCATGGATAACAAATAATATTAATGTTTTTTTTCATATCATTGTTATATAAAACATACCTTTAGCTTTTGGAGGTGGCACTTTTTTGGGAACAGGCACTTTCTCTTCTGGGACAGGTTTGGGAACTTCAGGCACTTTGAAAAGATAGATGGTTTTTCTTTACGTTTTTCCGCTCAATCCACAAAGGCATAAAGTATCAGAAAACTTTGAACTACTTTAGCAATATTGGTGTCTAACATTTAAGAATAAGTTTGACAAGTAATAGCAATGTAAATGTTTTTTCGTATTGCTATTTTGAATATAATATGTACCTTTGGCTGGTGGAGATGGCACCTTTTTGGGAACAGGTACTTCCTCTTCAGGGATAGGTTTGGGAACTTCAGGCACTTTTAAGATAATATGGAGGGTTTTTATAAAGATGTTGGTCTCAACAGGTACAAACATAAAAGAAATCACAGACTTTGAAGTACCAAAGTTCACATCTCATAACATAGATGACAAGTAACATTAATGTTAATGTTTTTTTTCCCCACATTACTGTTTTAATTGGGTATACCTTTAGCTGGTGGAGCTGGCACTTTTTTGGGAACAGGGACTTTCTCTTCTGGGACAGGTTTGGGAACTTCAGAAATTGAAAGACAGATTGATTTTCTTTAAGATTTTAGTTCAATTCACCATCGATAAACATATAAGATGTCACAAAAATTTGAACAACCAATATACAGGCAGTCCTGGAGTTACGACCAACTTTGGTTGAGTTTATGTTGCTAAGTAAAATATTTGTGAAGTGAGTTTTGCTCCATTTTACGACTTTTCTGGCCACATTTGTAAAGTGAATCCCTGAAGTTGTTAAATTAGCAACATGGTTGTGGAGTGAATCTGGATTCTGCATTGACTTTACTGGTCAGAAGGTCACAAAAAAGGATCGCATGACCCTGGGACACAGCAATGGTCATAAATATGAACCAAGCACCTGAATTTTGACCACATGATCATGGGGATACTGCAAAGGTTGTAACTGTGAAGATGGTCGCATGTCACTTTTTTTGGTGCCATTGTAACTTTGAATAGTCACTAAATGATCTGTTTTAAATTAACAACCACTTGTATTTTGATAAACAACTCAAGATGGCATAGCTAATACTAATTTCCTCCTTCTATTTTCCCCAAAACAACAATCCTGTGAGATTTGAATGGTCACTAAATGAACTCTTGTAAGTCAAGGACTACCTGTACTTAAGAATATAGATGACTATCAATCTTGATGTTTTTTCTTCCTATTATAAACGTCAGATATACCTTTGGCTGGTGGAGGTGGCACTTTTTTGGGAACGGGCACTTCCTCTTCTGGGACAGGTTTGGGAACTTCAGGAATGGAAAGAAAGATTTTTTTCTTAAAGATTTTGAGCTCAACTCAGTGTGGACAAACATATAAGACACCCAAAAACGTTGAACTACAGTATTAGTTTCTACTTAAGAATAGAGAACATTGGTGTCTCCCACTTAAGAATAAGAACGACAAGTAAAGTTAGTGTTAATGATTTTGGTATAACTATTTTAAATGTTAGATATACCTTTGGCTGGTGGAGGTGGCACTTTTTTGGGAACAGGCACTTTCTCTTCTGGGACAGGTTTGGGAACTTCAGGCACTTTAAAGATAGTATAGAGGACTTTTAAAAAAAGATTTCGGTCTCAAGGCAACATTGACAAACACAGAAGACATCATATGACTTTGACATACCAGTATTGGTGTCTAATACTTAAGAATAAGGATTTTAAGGAATGTCAACATTATTTTCTTTTCCTACTGCTATTACACAGATTAGATATACCTTTGGCTGGTGGAGGTGGCACTTTTTTAGGAACCGGCACTTCCTCTTCTGGGACAGGTTTGGGAACTTCAAGAATGGAAAGACAAATAAATTTTCTTTTAAGATGTTGAGGTCATCCCACCATCGATAAACATATCAGACATTGCTCAGTTTTGGACTACCAATGTTGGTGCTTAATACTAAACAATATGGATGAAAAGAAAATTTCATCTTAATGTTTTCCTCTTACTATTATAAATTATAGATGTACCTTTGACTGATGGAGGTGACACCTTGGCATTTCAAGGTTTTGTTCTTAGTTCACCATGGGCAAAAATAGAAAACAATGCAAAACTCTGAACTTTCTATTCTTTGTGTTTAACCCTTAACTGAAGAATATAAGTGATGTATATTGTCAACTTTTTTTTTCCACAGGATTACCAATTTCATCTGTACCTTTGGCTGGTGGAGCTGGCACTTTTTTAGGAACCGGCACTTCCTCTTCTGGGACAGGTTTGGGAACTTCAACAATGGAAAGATAAATATTTTTACTTAAAGATGTCGAGCTCAACTCACCGTGGACAAACATAAACATATAAGATGTCAGAAATCTTTGAACTACAGTAGCAATATTGGAGTCTAATACTTAAGAATATTAATATTAAGAATACACTGACACGTAATGTCAGTGTAAATGTTTTTGATAACTATATTAAATGTTAGATATACCTTTAACTGCTGGAGGTGGCACTTTCTTGGGAACAGGCACTTTCTTGGGAACAGGCACTTCCTCTGCAGGCACTTTAAAAAGAGATGGTTTGCTTGTTTTAAGAACTTCTTTGCAACTTAGTATGTACAGATGTACAAGAAAACACAGAACTTTGAAACACTATTATTGGTGGGTTATTGTTGTTTTTTACTTAATTAAGGAACATGAACAACAAGCACGGTCCATGATAATTTATTTTCATACAGGTTCAAATATTAGATGTACCTTTAGCTGGTGGAGGTGGCACCTTTTTGGGAACTGGCACTTTCTCTTCTGGAACAGGTTTGGGAACTTCAGGAACTTAAAAAAAATAGTGGGGAGAGTTTGATTTGAGGCCCCCATGACAAGATAACGACAACAAGAATTTTCTAAAATAGTGAAGTATGGTTGGAAAAGCTAGGCATTTGCCTTAAGAAAAAGGACTTAGAAGTTGAATAATTCAGGGGAACCTCTATCAGGTTAAAATGTTTGCAGATAAAAAGCACATAAGAGTTTTTTCCTATATAATTTAGAAGTACAGCTAATAGAATCTTAGTATACTTGGTAGGAAATAAACGGTGAAGTTGTTTGCTTAGCCCTATCATTAGCATAACAGAAGAATAAATCATGCTGTGCCATAATAATAATTTCTCTATATTAGTCAAAGTACCTTTTGCAACAGGTGGTGGTGGTGGCTCCACTTTTTTGGGAACAGGTTCAGGAATCTTCTTTGCTGGTACAACTTTCTTAGGTACTTCTGGCACTTTAAAACATTTTTTGCTCAGATTTAGAATTAAGCCTCATTAACAGATTCAGTGAAAAAAACCACAGTAAGGCACAATCACTGTTTTAACGCAGTGTAAGCCAAGAACATGCAAGAAGAGCCATTAGCACCAGCTTTCTGCCAGATTCTACTCAGGTTTCTTGGAAAGCTGATTCTCAAGCTAAGTAAAAATTATAATAATAAAAAGAAAGACTAGTGTGACGTGGCACCTTTATTGGGAAATAAATCTAAAACGTTCCTTAAAACGTAACTAGATGCCATGTATGTAAGGCATTAAACAAAACTGTCTTAAAATATGCCCATTTTAATTTTAATTCTCTCTATCATTTGGGGCATGCATGTGTTTATTCTCCTAAACCATTGATTTTAAAACTTTTTTTCCTCTAAGGACTCCTTCCCATTTAAAAAAAAATATGGAGAATCTGAAAAAAGGCTTTATTTCTATGAGTTATATTTATAAATATTTACTGTATTAAAATGTAAACTGATTCACTTGCTACCACTACCTCTTCTCACAATTATTTGATAGGATTTTAATATTGTAGTACTTTTCAGCATAGGCTAGCAAATATTTTTGGGACCTCTGAGAAGTTGGGGAAATCCCAGGAATCCCTGGATCATACTTTAAGAAACACTGTCCTAAATATATACATACTTTAACATACAATTTCTATTGAACTCTTTATTTTAATGCTTATCTCTCTCATGTTCTGTTTTATAAACAATATTTTCATGCTGGTGTTTTAAATAAAATTTCTGAGATTAAATTGAAGTCTTCAGCTTTTGCCAACATATTTAGAAATCCATTCTATTGAACTGAATGGGATTTATGACTACGTAAAGATGCATAACATCAGGACACATAATTTATTTGGAATGTACAATGAAAAATACTGCTGTCTTTCCAACAGAAGAGAATATTTGTAGCAAAATCAAATCAAATAAAGACTGGTATTTATTCCGGTGGTATTCAAAAATCTTTTGATAAGGTGAATGAGGCAGATGTATATTTTGTTGGCATGTCTTCTTCAAGAAGTGTTTGCTCTTAAATTTTAAGAAACAATTTGTACATGAATTGCCATCAACACAAAAACCATAAACACAACACAAGTAAAGAACGTGCAACAATAATATCCAAGGTAAACAAGCCTTTCTTTACAGAACAAGTTGGTATACCTTTAGTTGGTAGAGGCACCTCAGCTTCAATTTCTACTTCTTCGGGGATCTCAGGCACTTTAAAGGTATTAAAAAAATTGATGTTTGAAAAATATCACAAAGAAAAAGAACAGAAGGAGGTTGAAGTGCAAAACGCAAACCCTAATATAGGTTAGAGAATTATAATTCACTCTGAAAGTAATATTTGACCCATATTTGCAAGTTCCATGGGGAAAAACAGTTGAATATCCACGTAGTTAGGGTTAGGGTTAGGTGCAATTCTCCACCTTTTTCCGCACAGATGGCACAGATTAATTTGCAAATCAACTTTATTCAAAGCAGAATAAAATAAAAGCAAAGCAATGTGGAAAAGTGAAAGAATCAAAACCGGAATGGTGAAGCTGCAGCAGCTGAAGCCAAGAGGTTTAGGGATTTACAAAACGGGATTGACAGAAATTATCAGCTGTTGTTATAAACTGCTAGTTTTTGCTTGAATGCCATTGGCTTAAAATAGACGAAGTGAATAACTATAGAACCATCTGCCTCACAAGATGATGTACCTTCAGCAGGAGGTGCTTTTACTCGTTTAGGGATAGGAGCACGCACTTCCTCTTCAGGTACCGGTTTCTTGGGCACTTTGATTAAAACAACACAGAAATACTTTTGAGCGTGGGGTTATATTTTGGCACAAATCAGAGAAGAATATTCCCAGACACACCAAAACACAGACATAAAGATCATTTGAAAAGACCAGGGATAAGCTTTCTCTGAGCATTGTGTTTGAAAGCATACACACCTATACACAAAAGGACACAAGGATTGTTACATGAATTTGTACAGTTAAATCCCAAAATGATGTACCTTTAGCTGGTGGAGCTTCTTCCCTTTTGGGCACCTTTTCTTCAGGGACAGGTTTCTTTGGCACTTCAGGTACTTTAGAGATAAGGTTTGAGATGGTTGAAGGCCAATATGTTAGGGCACATTAAACAATACAAGCAAAGACAGTTTGGTCTAGTGGGTGAGGTGCTGTCTAGAAACCAGGAGACTTGGGAGTTCTAGTCCCTCCTTAGGCATGAAAAACAGCTGGATGACTTTTGGCCAGTCCCCCCCCTCAGCCCAACCCACCTCACAGGTATGTTGTTTTGGGGAAAATAGGAGGAGTAAAGTAATATTAGGTAGCTTTACCATCTTGAGTTATTTATCAAAATACAGGTAGTCCTTGACTTACAACAGTTCATTTAGTGACCATTCAAAGTTAGAATAGCACTGAAAAAAGTGACTATGACCGTTTTCACCGTTTATGCCCTTTGTAGCATCCCTGTGATCATGTGATCAAAATTCAGATGCTTGGGAACTGGTTCATACTGATGACTGTTGATGTGTCCCAAAGTCATGTGATCCCCTTTTACAACCTTCTCAGAAGCAAAGTCAATAGGGAAGCCAGATTCACTTAACAACAAGGTTACCATAGGTGCTTTTTCATGAGACAACTGGACTTTCTTGTTTTTTCTTTTGAAGATGTTT
>JANHFJ010002781.1:246317-267915 GCA_032468195.1 Cerberus rynchops
TGACTTGAAGCAGAAGGCACCAGCCTGAAGATGGCGAGTGGGATCTCGCCGAAACGTTGCAAAAAGACTCTGAAACTGACACGGGAAAAGACCCGAATAGACCCAGACCTGCATATATATATATATATATATATATATATATATATACCATATATATGAGAGGAGTTAAGGATACAATTTTAGACATACAGTACAGTCCAACCCACAATTCAGTTAAAAGGTCCAAATTAATGTTATTTATTTATTTGTTGAATTTATTTGCCATCCACCTTGCTGTCACATGACTCTGATCATTTTTACAATCCAATAAAATTATAGTATAAAAGATTCAAACAGTAAAGCAATAAAACAAGAAGTACATTAAAATTAACAAGAACTAGCCAAGATAGTTGAGGGGCAGGTGTTCTAGAGAGTTGATATGGGATCTTTCAGTTAGTTCTTCATTGATTTTGTAATTAATTATTTATTGTGGTTGCTGACAGGAATTCTGAAGTTGACCAATAAATGACCAATTTCTCTTCTGAGTAAAACAAATGCAAGCATGGAATTGTAATTAAAACTGGAAGATAATTTAGGTGTGTTGAATTTTACAAGTAGCATTGTCAACAACGAGAGCCAGTTTAATGTAGCAGTTAAGGCACCACAGTCAGGTGACTGTGAATTCTAGTTCCATCTTAGGTATGAAGCCAGCTGGGTGGTTTTGGACCAGTCACTCTCCGTTACCTTTGGAAACAAACAAGAGCACTTCTGAAATCTCACCAAGAAAACTTCAGGAATTTGCCCAGGCAGTTGTGATGAGTGAACACTAAATCAAAGGCATTCACAGGTGACATATCAACATTATGTCAAATTTAGGGTAATGTATTTATACTGGTTTTACCATAAGTCAGAATTGAATAGATAGTTCCCCAAACAGGGAGTTATGAAGTGGGTCTTGGTCAGTGGTGAAATTCAATTTTTTTACTATCAGTTCTGTGGGCGTGGCCATAATATTAAACATCCCCAAGCACAGAATTAAACTTCACCAAAGTTACAATGTAAAAAGGGGAGGGACAGTTTCTGTGAGCAAGGCAATAAAGATTAGTCTAGAAACAACTGCCTTATTTACAGGATGAACACTGTCAAGTTAATCTTTACAGGATTAACCCTGCAAAGTGGGAAAAAAAAACAAAAGGAGATTTCTTCTAATAACGGGTTCTATAGAATTTCACCTTTGGCTTCATCTAATTTCAATGGGATTCCTTCTCCCAACCTCCCAGCTTCAAGGTGTCTTAATATTTTTCTGCAGATTTTGGGACCTGCAGGGGGGAGGATTTTAATTTGACACGGACATGGACATAGACATAGACACTGAGTAAAGAGAAGGCAGAAACGATCTTGCTAACCTTTTACTAGAAGCTTCGTACTGCAGCTTGCCCTGCCAGCAGGATTCTGTGCTTCACATATGTAATCTCCACTATCTTCGATGCTAAGATGCCTCATTTCAAGAACAGCAATAGAATCTACGAATGACATTTGTACATTTTCAGTAGCATGGAGCTCGGTATCATTTCGGTACCATACCACTCTGATTTCGGGAGAACCAGTGATTTTACACTCCAGTCGTGTGGAGTCACCATGTTTCACGACGTTGAATGGGTCGAGCCTCTTAGCAAACTTTGGAGGTTCTAAGAAGAAAGAGCAAACATTGAAAGTGGATCAATAGCAAGAAAAGGGATCCTTCCTAGTTACTGTATATAGTAAAAGAAAAAAGAAAGGAAATTTATGCTGTGTAGCAGCAGAGAAAAGAGAACTCCAATTGTTTTATGTATTTTACAGTGCACAATGGAATGCAATTAAAAAAACCCTTCATCAAAAGGAACCCTAAGAAAGATATGAAAGAAGAAACACGGAAGCCATTAGCGCACCTGTTATAATCAGTGTGGTTGTACAAGAATCGCTGCCGACATCGTTGGATACTTGGCAAATATAATTCCCACTTTTTAAGCCATCCACTGAATAAAGATTTAAGAAACCAGTTGACCCTTCAATCCCAAATACACAGTTAGGTCCAGGTGCAAGCTCTAAATCTTCTTTAAACCACTTTATTTTAAAAGGCGGTGTTCCTTTTAAAACAGCTTTAAATTCCACGGTGGAGTCAGGAACTGCTTCTTGTCTGTCTGGTTTTGCCAGGAAACTTGGTGGTTCTAAATGTTTTAAGCGATAACAGAATGGAATAAGTTTTGTCACAAGAAATGTAGACCAAAAGGCATCATCAGAAAAGAGAGAAAGATGAAGAAGATGGTTAAGAAGTTAAATTCTAAAGCTAGAAAACATGGGATAACATTTTAACTAGGTTAACACAAAGTATTGTGAAATTGAAACTGGACAAGATCTGAATTGAGAAAGAAGATAAGAATCCAAACCTTTCACTGCTAAGATGGCACTACACGAGTCACTTCCTGCAATATTAGTCACACCGCAAGTGTAATTTGAGGAATCGGTCAACTCTAGATTATTGATCTCTAGTGATACGGTGTTCTCGTGGCACAAACTTCTATATTTTGCACTATCAGATAGCTCTTTTCCATCTTTATACCATTTTGCTGTAATTGGAAGTGATCCAGAAACTTTGCATTCCATACGAATAGATGATCCAAGAATTTTACTCATTTTTGATAATTTTTTGGTAAATGAGGGTGGAATTGCTTGATCTGCCCAGAGGGAGAGGATAAAGACAAATGATTACTCATTCCTTGTTTGTGAGCTTCTCTGTGAAAATATTTAGGAAATTTAAATGACATGCTGATAAAAGGTAAATACTGACCTAATACAGTCACAACGGCCTCACAAGTGTGGCTTCCATAATCATTTTCAACTTTAAAAGTATAGACACCACTGTCTTCCTTCACTACGGATTCCATTCTGAAACTGGCCACATTATTATCAAGGCTCATGGTGTAAAATCTACTGGGCATAAGCTGTTTCCCATCTTTATACCATTTGACTTGAAGTTCTGGGGTTCCCGACACGGTACACTCCAGAGTTACTGGGTCTCTTTCAGTCACTTTAACTGATTTTGCCTTTTCTATGATCTGGGCAGGTTCTGAAGTAAGAAGCAAAACAAAAAATGTGTTGAGGTCTTCCTATGCACAGTAGGCAGAAGATGAGAACTCACATTTGAAATAGAGATAAAAAAAACCTCACACACCTTGTGCTAACAGTAAAGCAAAGCACTTTTCAACTCCTGACTCATTCTTTGCCTGGCAGGTGTATCTCCCACTGTGACTAAGGTCAACCTTCTTGACCTTTAGTTTTGCAATATTTTGCTCAAATGTAATGTGGAAGTTCTCATCATTTTCAAGGATTCTCTCGTCTTTTATCCAAGATACCACTAGTGGCTGGGAACCAGACACGACACATTGAAATGTGGCAGATTCTTTCAGAACAGCGTGGATATTTTCTATCTTCTTAATGAACGAAGGAGGCTCTGTGGTTTTGAAGACAAGCCAAGAGAAGGTTTGAAATTGTGTTGAAGAAGAGGAAATAACCCCACCATCGCCAAAATTTTTGATAGACATTTCCTACTGTACTGCCACATGTAAACTAACCTTTCAGGCTGACTTTTGTGCTACTCGAACAACTTCCGCCTTCATTTGAGATAACACACTGGTATTCCCCAGCATCTTGGGAATCACAGTTCATTGTTTGAAGGGCAAATATAAATTGTTTATCAATCATGGTATATTTTTTGCTGCTTCGAATCTCAGTGTTGTTCTTTAGCCAGATTACATCAAAGGGTGGGGTGCCCGTGACTTCGCATTCTAATACAGTATCATAACTTTTTACTACCTCCACAGGCTTCAGCTCCCTTACAAATGTGGGAGGTTCTGAATTGGAAGAAGAAGAAGAAAACGTCTCAGGGGGGAAAAAAAGAAGGGAAATTGAACAATGCAGGTGAACAAAGCCAGAAAGGATGACTAACCTTTCACTTTCAGTTCAGTGCTGCAGCTCTTGCTACCTGCATCATTACGAGCTTCACATATATAAGTCCCACTGTCCTCCACCATGGCACTGATGATCTTAATAGTGGCAATGTTGTCCACAAAGGAAATTTCATATTTATCAGAGTCGAATACTTCATTCCCATCAAAATACCAAGCCACGTGGATTTTTGGTGTGCCGGCTACCTGGCATTCAAAAGTGGTAGACTGCCCTTTCCTCAAAACTACTACAGGGCTAGGCTTCTGTATAAACCTGGGTGGTTCTAAAATTTGGAGGGGAAAAAATGCATTCAGGAAGGATATACTGAAAAACATAATTGGCATTTTTAAGAGCGAAGAAGAAAGGCACAACGATATCTGTGCATCACTTCCTTGCATATGATAACTCTATGTGAAATGCAATTAATAACCGCAGGAGAAAGAAAATGCAGACCTTTCACAAAGAGAGTTGCTTTGCAAGTAGTTGACCCGACATCATTGCTGATTTGACAGATATAATTTCCTGAGTCAGACAGCTTGGCTGAAAAGAGCTCTAACACACTTGAAGTGTCATCCTTATACACTGAGCGAGAGGCTCCTGAAAGGAGTTCTTTGCTATCTTTGATCCATTTGATTTGTAAGGGAGGGGTGCCGCTCACAAGAGTTTTGAGCTGGACTCTAGCAGCGGGTATAACATCTTGTGACTGTGGTTTCTCGATGAAAGTTGGAGGTTCTACAAAAAGTGAGAAGAAAAATGCCCCCAAAGGTCATTGATGATACTGGAATGAAGAAGATTCAGAATTAAAGAAAAATGCAAAAATGATTTGCCAACAAGAAAAAGCCATCCAAACCTTTAACAGTTAAATATGCACTGCACTGGTTTTGTCCTGCTTCATTTGTTGCTTCGCAAGTGTAAGATCCACTGTCTGAACCTTCCAGCTTATTGATCTCCAAGAACGCCGTATTATCGTGGAAAGAATATTTGTGCTTTTCAGTAGCACTTATCTCCTGGCCGTCCTTGTACCACTGGATGCTTATTGGATGTGACCCAGATACAATACATTCAAGGTGAACAAAAGACCCCTTAATGCTATCCATTTTCTTTAGCTTTTTGGTGAATTTAGGTGGTATGATCAGATCTATCAAAGACAGACCAAGAGAAAGAAATTAGATCAAATAGTCCATCTTTGCCTTGCAGTCCCCCAAAAAGAGAGGTTTTATGAAAAGAGAAATATATTGTACACACCTAAGACATTAATGCTAGCTTTACAGCTGCTGCTCCCAACATCATTTGAAACCTCAAATGTGTATTCACCACTATCATTCTTTTCTGTAGAGACAATCTTTAGCATGGAAACTGTATCAGTAGCAGTGATCTTGTACTTATGGCCAAAGGTCAGTTCCTTCCCACCTTTCAACCATTTGACACTAATGTCTTTTGTTCCTGAAAATTTACACTGCAAAGTAGCTGGGTCGCCTTCAGTGACATCAATGGAAACGGCTTTATCAATTATTGTGGCAGGTTCTGTAATACATACAGGAATAAATATGAGCTATAATGTTGACTAAAGATAACGTTTTGTATCCTGGAACTGAGAGTAGGCTACACAGACCTTTTACTGTTAGCAAAGCAGAACATCTTTGGATGCCGGCCTCATTTTTCGCCTGACAAAAATATTTCCCATCATGCTTCACTTCAATGGCTCTGATCATGAGAGTAGCCACATTGTTCAAAAAAGTCATTTTTGTGTTGTCATCTTCAATAATGTCATCATTGTCTTTCAACCACGAAATTGTTATTGGCATGGAGCCTTTGACTGTTGCCTGAAACACTATGGTGCCTCCCCGGAGAGAGCTAATGTTCTCAATCCTCTTCACAAATTGTGGGGGCTCTATTGGAAGAATAGATATTGAGTGAATACTGATACCATCAACAATATTAGCATAAAAAGACAGGTTTACTAAGTAGCACTAACCTTTCAGGGCCAGTTCAGAGCTACAGACACAGCTTCCTACATCATTTGTTACCCTGCACTGGTATTCCCCAGCATCTGAAGAATCAAACTTGAACACTTGGAGGCTAAACAAGGATTTCTCAGTGGTTATTCTGTGCTTCCTGCTACTCCTCACAGGCTTGTTGTCCTTTAGCCAATATACCTCCAGTGGGGGAGTACCTAAGACCTCACACTCCAATATTACATCTGAGTCTCTTAATACTTCTCTGGGTTCAAATTCCTTAGTAAAATATGGTGATTCTAAAGTATAAGACAGAAGAAAGAGAGTAGGAATGGTAAATCGTGTTTGGAATCTTTCCAAGACACAATAGTCTTATTGTTTAAAATTTGGCAGGAAGGGTGTTTAAGATACATGTATATACATATATATATATATATATATGTATACATACACAGAGACACACACCTTTTACTGCCACCATACTACTGCAGGTCTCTTTCCCAGCATCATTTTTCACCTCACACATATATACACCACTGTCCTCAATGGTCACATCCAGCAGACTGAGTACTGCTGTAGCATCCATCAAAGTCATCTTGTACTTGTCGCTCTCTTTTATCTCTCGATCATCCTTAAACCAAGATATTTTAAGTTCAGGGGTGCCCTTTACTTTGCAGTCCAACTGGGCATATTCTCCTTTCTTAAATAACAGCGAAGGTTCCAGTCTTTCCGAGAAAGAAGCAGGTTCTGTGAAATTAACGAGACCCATTGAAAGAGTGGTAGAAAAGAAGTTAAAATAAGAGGCAAACAAGTTTCAGATATCCACCCCAATAAAAGGTAACAAGAGAGAGTGCAAACCTTTCACAAATAAGTTTGCACTGCATTCAATGGAACCAGCCGTATTGCTGACTTTGCACGAATAAACACCAGAATTGGAAGATTTTACTGCATAGAGTTCCAGGTAGCTTGAGAAGGCTTCAGTCATGATATAGCAAGCTCCGCCAGTGGTTAATTTAGCATCACCCTTAAACCACTGCACGGAGAATGGTGCTGTTCCTTTAAAAGTAGTCTTCAAACGCACTGTCGATCCAGGCAATATTTCTTGAGATTCTGGTTCTGTTACGAAGCTAGGTGGTTCTAAACCATGTTTGAAAGACAGATTTGAGAAAAGGTAAGTAAATAATGGATGGCAAACACTTTCTGGAAAGAAACACCAAGAAAAGAAGGCAGAAAAGATGGCAAACCTTTTACAGCCAATGTGCTGCTGCATTCTTTACTGCCTGCAGAGTTGGTGGCTTTACAAGAATACACCCCTACATCCTTGGTGTCCAATTTCTTGATTTCCAAGGACGCCGAGCCTTCTTCATACCGTATTGCGTACTTGGCGCTGGCAGTGATCTCTTTGTCATGTTTAAACCAAGATACCTTTATTGGAAGCGAGCCCGACACTTTGCAATCCAAATGGCAGGTGCCCCCAACCACACTGTCAACATTCCGCAGAGTTTTGGTAAAGAATGGCGGAAGAGTACGATCTATGTCAAGGCAAGGCAAAGAAAGAAAGCCAATGTAATAGAAGAAGCATTTCTCAAAAAATTTCAGAATTGGTTTGAGAAGTGCAGTCGCAACCTCTTAGCCTAAAGACGTCTACCAACCTATCACGCTAAAGGTGGTGGTGCATGCACTCCGTCCAACGTCGTTAGAAACTTCAAAGGTGATTTCCCCAGTGTCGTGTAATTCAGAAGTGTAGAATTTTAACTGGGCAACGTTGTTTTTGAAACTGATTCTATACTTTTTGTTGGAAACCAAAGGTTTTCCATCTTTGAACCATTTTGTTTTTAACTCTGGGGTGCCCGCAACTGTGTATTCCAAAATTGCTGGGTCCCCAGCTGTCACCTGCACGAATTCCGCTCTGTCGACAATTGTGGCAGGTTCTAAAACAGAATTAAACAATGATCATTACTGAATGAATGCAAACAGCTTGCCCAGGTATGGATTGTGAGATGTTAAAATGTTCCTCAACTGACCTTTAACTGCTAATTGTCCAAAACAAGTTTGACTTCCGGCATCATTCTCAGCCAGACAGGTATATTTACCACTAGCATTAATCTGGACACCTGAAATCTCCAAAGTAGCAAGGCCATTTTCAAAGGTAATTTTAACTTTGTTATCTTCTTTAATAATGTCTTTGCCTTTCATCCAAGTAACAGAAAGAGGAGCTGAGCCTTTCACAACTGCCTGCAAAAAGACTACCTCTCCAGCAAGCGTAGTCACATCTTCAACTTTCTTAATAAAAGATGGAGGCTCTAATTTGAAATAAGGGAAAAAATGTTTTGATTATTTCACATTAGACACAAACTGTATGTAAGACTTTGAAAGAAAATTGAGAGATGCTGTACTTATCGTACCCTTTGTAATGACACCAAAAGAGATTTAAAGGGAAAGGGAAAGTTAGAATCTTGATGAAATGAAATTATTACTTGTCATGTAATCTTAAATGTTTCACATGCTACATTTTATCTCTGAGGATAGGGGAGATAAAGGAGTAGGAAACTTAATTCCAAGATAGAAATGTTTGTATTTGGCACATCTACAAGGAATTGGTCATTGTATGCTTTTCTATCCTCTTTTCTTTTTTAAGGAGCATGACCCATTCCCTGCCAGGCTGTTAATTCCGTTTTTTGATGGGAATCCTGGGAAGATTCTCATCAAATCAAATCTAGCTGCCACTGAACCTGGACATTTTGCTGCTCTGAAACAGCATTACCTCAACCCCCCCATCCAATTTCTCCCATTTCATCGTTAGGGTGCTTATATCTTGTTTAACTGTGCCTGAAACCTCTAGTGACTATCTTAAATGTGAGCTGCTTAAAACTGCTTTGTTCACATAAGTGAAGGCTGAAACTGAAAGAAGTATGTGTAATGCAAATAAGAGATCTGACCCATGTACCCATTTGCAACCCAAAGCGATCAATAAAAAGTTTTTGGAAATATTGTATGGGCAAAACACTCTTACTCTGGGGTTCATTTGAAGGATACTTTCTTTTTGCTTATATCCGTAGGCCATGAGATGAGGAAAGCAAAGCAACAAAAGGCTGGTTAAGCAAAGAAAAATGGTTTCCAAGAAAGAATGTCCTTCTTGCTTATGTTAAAAGATATATGCGGCCCTCTTGATGTCTTACTAACCTTTCAGTATGTATGTTGCACTGCAAATGCACTTTCCAACTTCATTTGCTATAGAACATTCATATTCACCAACATCTGCACTATTGAATGAAGAAATCTCCAGAGAGATAAGAGACTTTTGGGAAGCCAAACGGTATTTTTTACTACTGCGAATTTGCTTCTTTTCTTTAAGCCAAGAGATTTCAAATGGTCCGGTACCAGAAACCTCACACTGAAGGATGGCATTTGTTCCTCGCACTAGTTCAGCTGGCTCAAGAGTTTTGATGAAAGCAGGAGGTTCTACAAAACCATCAGAGCAGGGATAAAGAATTAGCAGCTGGCGAAACACATGCATAGAAAACAGTATCTCTGTAAGAAAGCATCAGTGAGTAGAAGAACAAACCTTTTACAACAATCTCAGTGCTGCAGCTGTCACTGCCAGCATCATTAACTGCCTCACATGAGTAGCTTCCACTGTCGTCCACTTTCATGTTGGAAATATCTAACACAGCCACGTTGTTGGCAAAGGACATCCTGGAAGTATCACTCTCTCTAATTTCTTTGTTATTTTTGAACCACGTCACCTGGATCACAGGAGACCCTTTGATTTTGCACTGAAGATGGGCTGACTCTCCTGGAGTCAACAAGTAAGAGGGGTCCACTTTTTTCACAAAGGAGGGTGGGTCTACAGAAAGAATTCAGAAAGAAAGAATCCCCAAAGATCTTAGAAGATCAATTTAATATGAAGAGTACAACACAAATTATTTAGGAGCATGCAGTCAGTTTTGGATTGAATTCCAGTTTCTGCCATTATTCAGAATTTGACTTCTCTAGGAGAAAAAAAGACGTTCATCCATGTTATTAAAATATATGCAATATATTTTGGTTAAACCTTGAGGTTTAGTCTAGCATATTAAGACTACGGCTAAAGATTTTAAAGCATATGGTTGATATAGAAATGGTGCACCAAACTTGAAGAAGCCCGCGCGGGGGGGAGGGAAATCCTTTAAAATGTTTCCTGTCCACCTTTTAATTGTAAATATTACAGTATTAATAAAGAGAGCACAAAGAGCATTTATGTTGTGTGAGCCAGTCCTTTTCTTACCTTTGATTGTTACCATTGCAGATGAGTAACTGCTTCCAGCTTCATTTATGGCAGTGCAGGTATATGTGCCTGAATCTTTGAGCTTGGATAGTGGGATGTCAAGAGATGCTATTTTGTCTTCAAACATGATCCGGTAATCCTTGCCTGGAGTTATTTTGTGGCCATCTTTAGTCCAGGAGACTGTTACTTTTCGGTCTTCATCCACCTGGCATTCAAGACGTATCTTTTTATTGACTGCAGACTGCACAGACTGCAGTTCCTTAATGAAATGTGGCTTGTCGATAATGGTTAATTCCGCCTGGCAGACATCTGCTCCAAATTTGTTGGAGGCTTTGCAGCTGTAAACCCCCCTGTCACTGACTGTGAGATGTGCAATCTCTAAACTATGCTTGGTGTCGGATGCTAAAATTTTGTAGTGTTCTGTGGAAGAGATGGGCGTGCCGTCCTTCTGCCACACGGTGTCTATCACAGGGGTGCCCGCCACAGTGCAGGGAAACCGGGCACTCTTACCCACAAAAGTTGTAAGAGATTCAGGTCTGGTTACAAAAGTTGGAGGAAACGCTTCTGCAAAAGAGAAGGGAAGAAACTTGTTTGGCTAGGCAAATATGTTGGGCTGTTTTCTCTCCCGCAAAAGGAAAAGTCTTAAAATCATATTTCCCCATTCTTTTTATTTACTAAACATAACATAAAATAAAAATCCCCGATAGCCAATATACATAGCATAATTATTATCTCTAGACACGATGTGTATTTCAGAACTTAGAATTTCATCCAGAAAATGTAATTTTCCTGCAAAATTGGGTCCCCATATTATTAGTTTATCTGTATTGCAAAACTATCCTGTAATAAGGGTTGCATGCAGTCTTACAGTAGCATTTTTAAAAGATGTAATAAGCAATTTCCTTAAAAGACTGGCATCAATATTTTAAAACAGAGGAATAGCCACATGCAACACATCTTTTATTTATTAAAGATGACTTTTAAGATATTTATTTTGAGATGATTTCCTGTCTCAACTCTCATGAGTTTCATAATATGCCGGTAGTAACTCAAACTGGATGCATCTATAGTGTATAGATTTGTGATTGGATAAATTACTTAAATGTATTATTTCTTCAGGAAACAGAAGACATTTAAGAAAGTTTGAAAAGAATATGATGGAAAAATGTGTCTATCCCACAACCCATTCATGCTACACGCCTCTCCCCATTGTGTTCTATGGAAGAAGGTGGACATTCCAGCTGAACTCCAGCCCCATCCCACCAGCAGTGTTTCAATTCATGGAGACTTGTGGATATTGATGTAGGCATTGCTTGTACACTAATTGGGGTATCCCAGCAGATTATTTGCTTATTTTCCTTCCATCTTAAAAACAGGTCATAAAAAAACATGATAAATTGCAGCATTTTGACCCAACTGGTCTACCTTCTCTCCATTCTTCAAAACTATATTTGGCAGTACATTAAACCATGGAAATGAACAATAAATAATGCCCAAATATGTGATTAGAAAGCAAATTGAAGCTCAGGCATCACCCTTACCAGTTACTGTCAACTTAGCTGTGCTGCTGACACTCCCATACTGATTGGATGCCTTGCAGGTGTATTCACCACAGTCCACAACTTGAGGTCTTGGGATTTGAAGAATTGATGTGTAATTAGCTGTATAAACTGTGTACTTGTCACCATCATAGATTTCCCGTCCTGATCTGTACCACTGAAATCGTACGTCTGGTGCCATTTCAATCTCACAAGTAAACTTAGCAAGGTGGTTTACAGCAACCTCTTGGGATTCTAACCTTCTTCTCAGTATGGGTGCAACTAAAATTGAAAGCAAGGGGGGAAAAAAGTTGCAATCACCAACATGTACATGAATCCCAACAAGACGATGTCATTCCAAATCCTTGTTTAATGCAGTGACTGGAACAGGATGGGTGATTTCTGTCTGTGCACAATTCAAAGAAAGTGACTCTAGAAGGAAATGACGTTTAGAAATGAAAACAAACTACAAGTGATTGTGATGTGGCAATGGCCAGACTACTGCAAGGGTCCACTGAAGTGCATAGTGGAGCTTTTCAGGTAAGAATGTGATATATAGAATTGCATCAGGTCGTGTAGAAACTGTGGCACAATAAAATGTGAGAAGCAAGTTCAAACAGTAGGAAAAAAAATTCACAACACACAGTGGAATCTCTATATTTATTGGCTGATAAGTGAGACCCACAGTTTTCAGTGGGACTTCGTCCTGAGTATGTGCTCCCTTATTGTGACCGTGAAAAGAGTGAATTTCTCTGTAGATATTGGGATGAAATTTTAAGACATGCACTCTTTTTAAAAAAGAATAATTACATATTATAATTATAAATTAAGAATGATCTTGCCATTGTTTCTGGAAAAAAATTATAATAATTAATGTACTGTAATCATATTACCAAAAAATGAAAAGTACAGTACAATAATTTCAAAGTCTAAAATAGGTACTAGCGTACATGAGGAACTGGAGAGTGAAAGTGCAGGCACACTAAGGAAAAAACAAAAGGGTGAATTTTGTGATTAGTTTGTGCTGCCCTAGGGAAGTCTGTTTTGGATATTAATGTAAGGACTGTGTATGTATTCTATTCAGTTAGAAAATCAGTGAAAGGAAAATAATATCTCATCCTCATATTCCAACCTCTTTTTACAACTGTGAGTGTTGCTGTTGCTGTACTTTTTCCATTTTCATTCAGAGCCTCACAGAGGTATGTCCCTTGATGTACTTCCTTGAGCGCTTGGTTGATTATGAGTGTGTAAGTGTCATGTTCTTGCAAACACTTGAACTCACTGCCTGAAAATATCAGATTACTCTCAAAATACCAATTTACCACTTCAGCATTTGCTATTTTGGAAGTAAATTTCACCCCATCACCTTCCTCAACAACAGGGTCCATCAAACTTAAGTTTATGATGGGACTTCTATTTTTTTCTTCCTCAGTGTTAAATAAATGAGTCTCTTTGTCATGTTCCTCAAAAAGTTCTTCTTTTCTTTCTCTCACTTTTTGAGAGAGAGTTGGTTTTTCTGCCAAGGCAGGCACTGATGAACTATAATCTTTAATTTGCTCCTTTAAAGCAAGAATTTTGACTTCTTGGGCAGAGACAAGTTGCTCCAGTTGCATTTTGGATTCATTACTAATTCTGGCATACTGTGGCTCAAGGTAACCAATGAGATCGCCAACTGTTTGCTGTTGAATGGGAATATCAGTTACAATACTTGAGTGCATTTCTCTGAAAGGTGAAGAAATAACAAGCAACTTACAGCTTTTAGTTTCAGATATAACTTCGGGTTCATCTGCCACCAGAATGTGTTTTTCTTCATATACAACAGGCTTAAATGGAGCTTGCAACTCATTTCTTATAGTAACCTTCTGAGAATATATTCTGTCAAAGGGAAGACTTATTTCTGCAGTATTTGAACTTTCTTTGGTAACAAGACAGATGAACAAGGTATGTTTAGGTTCTCTGACTATTTTTACAGTTTTTAATTTGATCTTTTCTATATCATTGAAAGCGTCAAAAGAAAATGAATGGTGTTCATTTATGAGAGCTGTTTTTAAGGCATGTCTTACTGGGGGTTTCAAATCCAGGCTGCAACACACTGGAGTCTCTTGTATAAGTTGACTTTCTTTAAAAAGAGTTTGGCTTTCCAAAGTTTGGGGCGTTCCCATCACTATTCTTGATTCTTTGTGGATTGTCATGTGTTGACTTTCTGGGCTTGTGATTTTGCTTAGGTGTTCTTCCTTGAAAGGCTGTTTTTCTTCTAGTATTAATGGGAGCCTGACTGACTGTCCTTCTTGGATTCGTGCTGCGAAATCTTGCTCTGTGGCTTCTAACAGATCAGCATTCTCGATAGGAACACCACATTTTTCAACACAAACAGATTCCAAAATTAGTTTGGGCTCGGAGGCTACCCCACAGTTCTTGCTTTCAACATCCTTAAATGACTTAATGTGCCCTGCAGCCAAGGCCCTCATTTCAGTAATGCCTGAAGCCTGCATAACCATCTGAAAGTCATCCTTCTTCAGGGTTGCTTTCTTCTCTGTGTCCATTTGAGGAAGAGTTTGCTCTTTGGGCAGTAGCCATTCTTCTGCCACGACAGTCAAACACTTATGGAGCTGAGGCTCTGACGTAGCCAAAGATTTTTCTCTGGCAATCCCATCCTGAATGGCTTTCAGTGTATCTGCAGAGAATGGGCTCTGTTCCTCCCAAGTAGTGGTACACTTAATCATGGTTTCTGCTTTCTGTATCGCAGCCTGACATTCAGGTTTTGGTAAAGTCAAAATGTCTTCCTTAGATAACACTTGCTCAGTATCATTGATCTGGAGATGCAAAACGGAAACAGGCTCTTTGACAAGCTGCAGGCTAACAACTTCCTCCAGAGGAGAAAGAAGCGTAGCTTCTTCACTTGTTGTAGGAAGTTGCTCTTCTGTTATTAAGCTGTGAAGCAGACTTTGGCTTTTGCTAGATACCACTTCGTCTTCTGGTGGTATCTCAGTACTAAAATGCTCTTCTTTAGGAAGGGTTGCTTGTTCAAACACAATAGGCAAATGCAACGGGTTTCCACTTTCTTTCTGTACCTCTGTGAAGACTGTGCCTTCTAACTGAGGAATTGTTTTGGTGAGCTCATGGGAAAGCTTCTGTTTTTCTTCTGCCATAAGGTTTGCTTTTATAAGGTTGTCGTGCTTCCGGGAATCTTTTTGAAGCTTTTCCACTGTTGCTTCAAAAGTCTTTTCTTTGGGGAATATCTCTTCAGAGGCAATCAGAGGGACCTGCAGTACCTTTACTGACTCTTGGGTTGGCTGAACATTTTCAGGCATGCCCATGTTATTAACAGTCACTGAAAGAGCTTCATTGATCTCAAGTTGCTGCGTTGCTATAATGGACTGGAAACAACTGTGTTCTTCCTGCACTAGTACCCCCTTCTCTGACTTATGTACATGGACTGCCAAACAGCTTTCCTTGGACAATTTTTGGATGCTCTCCATTTCAGAAATATACTCCTCTTGCTTAGATTCTTGTGCCAAGATAGCTTCTCCAGTTTTTGGAGCTGAGAATATAATAGATTCATCCAAGCTTACCCCATATTTCTCCTCAGAAAGAATAGGAATTAATGGAGACGTTTGTTCCTGAACTGACTCTGGATTTATTATTTCTGGCATAATTGGCAACTGTTTTTCTTTTTCTTCATGGTTTCCTTCTCTCACAACTGGTAAACAAATATCAGAGATCTGAGGGCATTCAGAACTAAATATCTGAAGTAGTGGTGAGGTATGAATGGCCCCTGAGTGCTGCTCTAGAAAGCCACAATGCTCCTTCACCTCACTTACAGTTAATGATGTAGCAGCCACAATATTACTGGTCTTATGAGTGACATCTACAATTCCTTCAACTTTGTGAGACTCAGGCAAGACCTCTTGTTGGGTAAGCAGAGATTCCTGCTGCAGAGTAGTTGTTGAGAAAGAAATTAAGGTATCAGCCGCCCTATACAGGGAATGCTTATTCTCCATTACAGTTGCATCTGTTGCTTGCTGGCGATTGTGCACTTTATCATCAGGCACTATAACTACACTCATCTGTGCTTTGCTGGCCTGTTCTCTTGCAGTTTCTTTAACTAACATAGTCAATTTTCTCTGCATGGCTGTCTGGTCTGCATATGGAAGTTCATCAGGGACATCTTGGGCGATAATAAGTTCGGCACTACTTGTGGCTTCACCTAAGATATTGCTTGCTTTACAGACATATAATCCTCCATCTTCCCTCTGACAGTTATTCACCGTCAGAGACCCATAACCATCTGGATTATGGATAATAGTGTAATGTACACTGGAGAAAATTTGGTCATTTCCCTTAAACCAGTGAATTATAGGAGCTGGCTCTCCAGTCACATTATATTCAAACATAGCTGGAGCACCTTTCACAAAACGAGCAGGATTTAGTTTTCTAACAAAATGTGGAGACTGAGGGCCTCCTATCAGCTCTGTGGAAACTGCACTGATTATCTCTGATTCTGTGCTACCTCCTTTAGGATTTACTTTCAGATAAGCACTACACGCTGTCTCGCCATGAATATTACTAGCAATGCAAGTATATTCTCCCTCATGTTCGAAGTTTGCAGAAAGGATAATGAGGCTATAGCTTTCCTCATCAAACACAAATTTATAGTCTACAGATGATGTTATTTTAACATTATTGAAAAACCATTGTATTTGAGGTTTTGGACTGCCAGTAACAGTAACAGAAAGTTTAGCTAGGTCTCCTACACTGACTTCAACGTTGGATACATGCTTGAGGAAGCTTGGAATATTCCTCTTCTCCTCCTTCCTGTCTAAACTATTGGAATAAATTGATTTTTCAGGCCCGAGTTCATGTGTTATATTTTTATCATATAACTGTAGGTCACTTTTGAAACTCTTGATGCTTTCTTCCTCAGCAGACACAGTAACAAAGCTAGAAATCTCTGTATGGGAAAAAATTATTTAAATTTTACTAAACTGTTTTCCCGAAAAATTATTCCTAGTAATTATAAAACAATGGCTTCAGAAAATGTGACACAGTAATAATACAGCAAGACAACACAAATATTCATATTTTTTAGAACATTGCATTCAATATGTAGGTAAGATTCCAATTTGTTATATTGTTGACAGCCAATTGTTAACTATGCCATAAATCCCAGACAACAGAGTCAACAAAGATTTAGAAAGTGGAAGGTGAAGGGATTTATTTGTTCTCATTAACCAAATTAATTACTTATACAGGTAGCCCCCACTTAACAACTACAATTGGGACTGTCAATTCTGTCACTATTAAGTGATGCACTCATTAAGTGGAACATCCCAGGACCATTTTGGACTTACATCACTCCTGCTTTGGTCATTAAACAAATCATCTGCAGTTGTTAAGTGAGACACCATGTGACTGGGTCTTGTGACTTTATTGCCAACTTCTGCATTGACTCTTCTTGTTGGAAGCCAATTGTGAAGTGTGCAAATGATGATCACATCATGCTGTCATAAACACCTGCTGATTGCAAAGCGTCTGAATGTCACTCATATGACTGTGGGGACATAGGTATAAGGTCTGAAAATAATTTACACCGTTTTCCCCCCTCACCCTGCATCAATCCTATGTCCTGGGAAAGTTGCTTTAGGTACTTGAAGGATTCTCCCAAACACTATCAAGCAGCCTAGTGATACAAGAAGAAGAAGAAAGCTATTGCTGGATTAATGGCTATTTGAAGAAGAGAAAGCCCTAAATAAAGCCATATTGTAGGATGAAAATTAACTGAAATATTGTTCAATTATTATATTGACCCTTATACTTCAACTTGTAATAATCTTTTTTCTTGATAATACATAGAGTAAAAAGTAAATAGCTTTTGAATTACTTTAGTAAGGTACACATTGTGATGTGCATTTAAAAAACCCATGATTTTCTTGCACCTGATTGAATGGATTTACTGTCCAGGAACAATAAATATTTTGCCTGCCTGCAATTTGGCAGTTTGAATCCCACCAGGCTCAAGGTTGACTCACCCTTCCATCCTTCTGATGGAAACAATGAGGTAAAATGAGGACCCAGATTGTTGGGGGCAATATGCTGACTCTGTAAACCACTTAGAGAGGGCTGTAAAGCACTATATAAGTATATAAGTAAGTGCTATTGCTATTGCTATCTCACTATGTATCTAGAAGCAGACTTTGGAAAGTACCGGTAATAATACCCATCTTGGGTCCTTTTGATAAGACGATTTTTCACAGGGATTTTCAAAAGTAGCCCCCAAGAGATAACGGTATCACAGTGTGGATAATGGCATAAAGTTGAGCTACGTATCTGTGGTGCATTGGCTAAGTAATAAAAGATGCTCCAAACACCATCTATGTAATGTAGTATTTGAGAGTATCCCAGATTAAACATCTGATCC
Organism: Cerberus rynchops; assembly: GCA_032468195.1. Classification (NCBI taxonomy): domain Eukaryota; kingdom Metazoa; phylum Chordata; class Lepidosauria; order Squamata; family Homalopsidae; genus Cerberus; species Cerberus rynchops. The sequence continues at coordinate 264,459 of JANHFJ010002781.1, forward strand.
TATAGGTATTATACAATTTTACTCATACCTCATACATCTCTCTCACACACACACCCCACACATTAAATACCCTTACTAAATCCAAATGGATTTAAGGTTAGATGTCATCTTCATAAGGATGATATCATCATCAGCATTTTAAAATAAGATCTCCCAGAAGTTCCATGTCATTGTTGAAAAACATGCAAAATAAAATTTAGTCACAAGCAATCATATTTTCACTAAAATATCATGGAAGCTCCACTTCTAAAAATAGCTTAAGATCTTCATAGTAAATGGCTGAGCGGATAGCAGTGGTGGTGAACCTTTTACTTATTGAGTGCTGAAAAGTACGTGCTTTGTGCATGCCATCCGCACTTGCGTGCAGCTCCTCTAGGTGCGCTGCATATGCAACTGCACCATCGGCGCATGCATGCAGCTTTTGCACGTGCCATGCATGCATGCTATACGCAGGCACTCACGCACACATGAGTAATTGCATGTGCATGCACAGGAGAGCTCCAAAGACCAGCTGGATTTCCTGCTGCAATCGCACACATGCACAGCAGACGCTGGGTCTCTGCAATCACGCATGCATGCATGTGCAATTGCATGGGCATGCTCGGCTGGAGGTAAGTTGTCTGACAGTTTGTGTGCCCAGTAAGATGGCTCTGTGTGCCACCTGTGGCACCTGTGCCATAGGTTCGCCATCACGGGCCGAGAGGGTGGAAAGCTGGAAGCCTCAACTCTTCTCCAAAAAGCCTTCTTCCCTTTTACATCCTGGCCCCATCTCCTGTTTTGTGGTAGCAGCTTGTTAATTTCTTCTGCCATCACCTAGTTTCCAGAGAGCAGTTGATTTGACATCAACACTCTTAATGGCACTGTTGAGAGAAATGAGACATTCATAAACTGTGCTGCCTTTCTGGCAATGAAAACAAAGAGCAAAAATTAAAATAATTTCAGTAGTGACTTTGTAGTATAAAGGCATAGTATCTAGAGGGTTTAGCCTTTTTTTCCTGCCTTATGTGATAGTCCAATCTCACAAGAGTTATACAAAATTAAAAAGAAAAGAATAAAAGACAAACGCTTTTTAAAACAATACTAAAAAGGAAATATTCTGCGTTTGAGATAAAAAAAGAGAGCAGCTCAATTCAAGGAAAAAGCAGGTAACAGAAAAATCTAAAAGACTATACCACCAGGGTGGCATTGTTTTGCTCCATAAAGAGATGAGATAGAATTTCAAATTAACACTAGCAATTACAAGAACATTCCGTAGAGGAAAATGTATTTTATGTAACTCTGCCTGAAGTATATGGGATAAAAATTGCATGTTCAATATGAAGTTAAATAAGTTGTACAGACAAATAAAAGACAGAAGAGCATGAGACATTAGCATTAAACAGCAAACAGAATCAACCTTAACACAAATTCCAGACTATAACTTTGATTTCACTTTATTTTATTTATAGTATTTCTATGTTGCTCTATTACACTATAGAATAACCTATTTATAAAACAAAATTTCTGTGCAAAACTTCACAGACTGATAAGGATTCAGGAGATGGCTTTGTAAATAGTCATCTTGCAAGTTTCTCTGTTATCTATGAAAAAAATCATCTCCTTGTCAGTTCCCAAGAAATGTGTTAGAAAGAATCTGAATGAGTCTCCACCAGGATGTATTTTAAGATAAATAGGTGCTAAATGGGAAATAATTCAGCTGCTAAAATGCTTGTAATCTTATCTATTTCATCTCAATAAATCCTGCCGATGATAAAAGTTGCTTGAAAACGTTACTTTCAATTGAGTCAGCTACCAAAGGCCTGATGTTCTGCTTCAGTTACCTAGACTTCTCCCAGAATCTAGAATTTGTCAGAACATCTCTAGTTCAATAGATATTTTTTCCATAGTTGCATTTTATCCAAGTATGGATATCTTAATACTATCTTAATACTACAATGAAATGAGAAATTAATTATTGAACACACTTAACCTAGTGGCTGAATTATGGATCCATTATGGATTCACTCAGTGCATTGAATCGTAAGTTGATGACACCGAAAGCTAAAAAAAGTTAGACCAAGTCAACTTTAACACAAGCCAAGCATTGTATGTTGTACGCATGAGCCTACTAGCTCTTTAAATGACCTGGATAAGTATGTTGTGCAAACATGGCTATAGTAAAACTGCCAACCACAGAAAAAATTCTTTGTTGATTTGATTCTGTCTCCATTTATAAAGTGGCCCTAATGATGGTCTAGACTTACTTGCTTAGAATGGAATTCCTTAGAAGTCTCATTTGTGACACACTGAACCCCAAACTGGTCAACCTAATTTTAGTCTAGTACAGGAGTGTCAAACTCATGTCGCCACGACAGCATCACATGACGTATCACAATTTTTTCCCCTTCACCAAACAAGGCGTGGACGTGGCCAGCGTGTGATGCATCTGGCCCCCAGGCCACCAGTTTGACAGCCCTGATGTAGCATATTGTGCAAATCTGTGATTTTAGTTTAGCTTTTAGGTGAACCCAGAAAAATTGGGTTAAGTAAACTGTAGTTACAAAAACCATGGATAAGCCGGCTAGAATAAATATTTCTTACATCTGAATAAATATGCAGTCTTGTGCCAGCAGTGTAAATGGTTAATTTAATACACTTTACAAAATCCTTTTATTACCCTAATGTAGCCTTGAGGGAATATAAGGGAAACAATGCTTATTGTTTCAAGTAGATAATCATTAGCCATCAGGTACCATTACTTTATTAAATATCCATGTCAAATATTTGCATTACCAGGGATCCAGATAGAAATTAAAAAGACAAGACACATCTTAAGAAATAGATGAGTCTGTTTTAAGTTGTCTAGATAGATTTACTACCCTTTCCTATGGGGCTAGCAGGGGAAGGTGAACTTTGAAGAAAATTGTGGAACGCATAAGAAAACTCCCAAATTATTGACCTCCCTCTCAGAAATGGCAGGCGTTTTATTTTGGCAGAATAACAGATAAGTTTCCTCTCTGACCTACAGTCCAGATTTTGTAAGAATTTGGAAAGCCTGTATAGTATAGTAATAAGAGGTTGGATGTCAGACACTCCAGACCTGAAGTTGTTAGGTTATCTTACACCATTTACAGAGCCTCAGCTTTGCTTGAATGGCCTGGGGAAACCAAGGTGCCCCACTCCGAATTCCTTGCCAAAAGGATAGTATCACGGCATAATGTAACACATTCATAGACTCCGTCCTGGTGAATTATGTTAGATTGTTGATTTAGGTAGATTACCGAAAGTATTCACATAAGCTACGTGTTACATTTGCAGACTATTGTGCTTGATTACGTGCTAAATCAGGAGCTGGGTTTTATTTCATTTTATATTTTATATTATTTTATTGCCCCACATTGCCAACACGGCTACCCTGTATGTTTGGTTTTGTTTCATTTTTCCAATGCTAAAGGACATAGGTGCTTGGAAGCTACAT
>JANHFJ010002781.1:270151-291539 GCA_032468195.1 Cerberus rynchops
ATTTTGGAGATTTAATTCTCTCCCCTTGAAAAAGGCAGTCTTCTCGGAATCAGGAGAAGAAATGGGCAAAACACGAATATATCCAGAGCTTATAGGATAAACAGTTTTCCACCTGTTCATAGCCTACCATCTTCCTAACAGAAAAAGTGTGCAGACATTATGGCTGCACATTTTTTCCCCCTTGGGAAGATTAGGGCTATAAATGCAAGATCATATTCTGCAGCAATATTACAGGCTGAAAATCAGAAGGTTTTTTCCCCAAGAGGAAATATTTGATATTCAGGGACATCCACTGAATAGTGAATGGCAATGAATACAAATTCCTCTGCAATTTCTGCCCAGCTCAATGTTGGATCAGGTAGATTTATTTCTCTTATACCACTTCATTTAATCTACATGTTTTTAATGTTTTACTAATTATTTAATTGTTCTGCTATCAGGCCATCATGCGTATTATTTAAATGGTATTGGCATGTTCTTGTTAATATTATTATTAATCAAATATCATTTATATCATGGTGATTAAATTTATTAAAATATCCTGTATATCTATTTGGATAGTTCAAAGTAGCAAAACAAAATCAAACCGAAGAATATTCTTATAACTGGTCATCTTAAATTTAACATATATAGGTGCACAATATTAAAATACTATAATTGAATTTTGCTTAAGCATTAATTCTAATAAATAAGATTATATTATATATAAATGGAAAGTAGTATAAAATTAAAATTAGCATTGGCCATATTGGTCTGTCATTTATCTATCTCAAGAAATCTAACTTTAGAAGCAAAAGAAGAAAAGCACACACATACACACACACACACACACACACACACACACACACACACACACAGTCATACAAACATAGTATTCTTCTTTCCAAACATTTATTTTTCCAGATTAGTTGGGTCCAACTTCAGTTACGGTAGTTATTGATGTTGTGTGAATATCCATTTTTAAGTTAATTGTGAGTTTTGAATCTTCCATGATTGTGTGAGGAGAAATTAATAATAAATTTTGGAACATATGTCTAGTTTATCCATTACATTTCATACTTAAGTTTGATTTTAAAAAGTGCTTCTCTAGCAGTTAGCTCCCAGAAGTATTTTCCCTACAGTATTTCAATTCAAAACTTCAGAAGTCGGTCTAAATATTCTCTTTTTATAAAGGATGGTATTTTTAAAGGTGCCAAACATTTTCAACATTTTGTTGAATAGTTATGAGAACACTTTTATATTTTTACTACAATGGAGCCTCTTATTCAGATTATGTACTGCCTAAAGAAAAATATTGTTTATTGACTAAGCACAAGGCACATAGAAATAAGAACACACCCATACATAAATGAGTATATAAATGCACCACTTTGAGTACAAATTATCTTGCTACTTTTAAATATCAATGTTGGAAATAAATAATGAGCAATTATAACTGTCAGGAATATTCATTTAATTTTTAAAGAGATTGTTTTGCCATTACTATATGACCTTCTATACCTGACATATTCTTTTTCCATTTCTAGATTATTTTCTCTGCAGTGCTAAAATGATGTTCAAAACAGTTAACATGCTTCCTATGTTAATGCCTATACTAATTCTTGATATTTTTTCTTTTTAATATAATAAACATGCAAGTATATGCATGTAGATTAAGAAATAAATCTCACATCATGCAATAGAGCTTACTCCTATATGAATGAGTACAAGATTGGATCTTAATATGCAACCATGTACACATTTAATCAAAATCAGCTCAATGGATTTCAACAGAATTTATCCTCAGGGAAGTATATAAATGATTGTAGCCCAAGGCAATGAACCTATTTAACTGGGAATATGTTTTATTGAACATACGACTTAACTGCAGTATGTTCTCTTGAAAACATGACTTATATACATATGATTATACTATAAATCCTATGCATACTTATTGGGAATAAATCTCATTGCCTCACTGATTCTGAGAATACTTTTATCTTTTGAAATATAGGGAGGAAAATATAAGAATTATACTTGTACTGAAAAATTGAATGCATACATTTCATTACTGATTTTTAAATTTATTTTTGGTTTAGGTATATAGAAATATTTATATCAGTTATTACCCTCATTGGGGATTTAGTCTCATTTTATCTATTTTTGACAATTAGTTTTCTGGGGTAAATTTAGAATAAAACTATTTTATTCACATGAAGATATTTATGTGGTTCATCAAGCTTTCCTCTAGATTCCAGATTCTTCTCTACTGGTAAAAGAGAAATAAAGCCTGATATTTTATACAGTCTCTAGTATGACAAAAGTTTAAACATATCTAGTTTGGTCTCTACTATCTTTGATCAGAGTATTTTGACTGGCATGCTAATTTTGGTTTGTATTGGAATGAGAACAATAGAAGTCTCAGTTCAGAGAAAATTTTGTCAGAAGAGAAACTGCATAAATATTCAGAATACAGTCAGGAAAAAACATTACTGATACAACACTGTGAGGGTGAAATTGTTGTTCTGAGTTCTTTCCCAGAACTCTAGTGAAAATTTAGTGTTGATTATAGTGTACAATTTAAAGTCAGTCAGTCACTAGTGAAAAGAGTGTCAAAGATTCCAAAACTCTCTTCACAAAAATGCAAATTAGCTTTTAATGACATAAGTATATTTACAAGTATCTAAGATGGTATACAAAAGTAGGTGACAATGTCAATGGCATAATCATGAGATTGCATGAACTGTTGGCAACAGTAAAATTCATTTTGAGAGACAAGTAACCTGTATTGCAGTGCTGAATACAGTCTAAACACCAAGTAGCCTTATGAGGCTGAGAACAAATTCAGTGGGACTATCTATTCCCTTTCTAAGAAGTGCTTTGAAACATCCAACATTATTGTTACCACTATGTCTGGATCTCTAAATTAATCCTTCATCTACTATACCTTTCAGACGAAATGCATTCTTATTTCAGGGTATTTAGCAGATTTTTAACAAAGCAGTGCTGTGAGCAGTCCCTGCTTTGTTTGTTGCTACACACATGTATTCTCCTTCATCACTTTGGATTACATTTCTCATAACCAGACTGTGACAGACTTCTTGACTTTCTTCCATACAACATCTTTCTTCAATACAACATCTTTCATCACATATCAGTATCCCATTTCTGAACCAGCTGATAGCTGGTTTGGGGGAACCATCTACAATGCATTGGAAGCAAGCAGAAGTTCCAAGAAAAGAAAAACAGTCATAAATGTTTTTCATAAATTTGGGAGGTGCTTCGGTGACTTGAAATTCAAAGCTACAGCTGCCTGTGCTCTTTGCTTCAAATTTTATGTGTTCTTCTTTTGATGGCTCAGCAAATACATCAACATTAATATTAACGCATGACTCTCCTTCCTCTTCCTGCTCCTGTTCTGTAATTGCAACTAGCCTAACAGCTTTTTGGGAATCATCAGTGCTATGTTCAAACTCAAACTCCAGTTCTATTTCAGTTTGGTTGCCACTTGGGATAGTATTATCTACAAGCAAATCAATCTTTTGTGGTTGATCTTCTGGGATCCCCAATCCGACTTCTACTTCACCTTCATCACTTGCCACTGCAAAGGACTTCTGATCCTCAGTCACAGACAAGAAGCACTTACACATTACTTCTCCAACAGTATTATGTGCTTTGCACAAATACATACCACAGTCAGAACGCACCACATTCTGAATTTTAAGACTGTGACTCCCCTTCTCGCTAACAATAGCGTACTTGCAAGCATCTGAAGCAAGGCACTTACTCTCCTTAAACCACTGCACTACTGGAGTAGGACAACCTGAGACTTTACAATGAAACAATGCTGCTGATTTTTCTGAAACCTCTGTATCAACAACCGGAGTGATGAAGCGAGGAGGCATTTCAGTTACTTCAAAATCTATTTGAACATCTTTGCTTTCTTTTCCAGGCAAAGTTTGGGTGTTTTCCACCAAAGATAAAGGGAGAACATCAAGAGATACAATCATACTCTGATGATCAGATTTGAGTTCAGGAACTGTGGCTATTTTCACTTGCTTCTCACATTCTTTGATGTCAGCTTCATCCAGTTCTACCTCCAGAAGTATTTCCTGTGGGGAAGGTGTTCGTGATGTTGAGCCTTTTTCTATATCAAACTCTATAACATGTTGATGAGTTACTGGAGGAGGAAGAGCTAAAGCTCTTCCATCATGAGGCAACACTTCTATCTGTGTAATACTTTTAGCTTCCCCTATAATATTTACTGCATGGCACATATATTCTCCTCCATCTGTTTGTTTACTGTTATGGATTTCCAAGATACATATATTGTCTTCTTTTTGTATTTTGACTTTTTGATTTTGTTCAAGAAGAGACTTATTTTTATACCATTTCACATCAGGCATCGGAGAACCTATGACTTCTGCAGTCAAACATAATGTGGTGTTCTCGTAGATCTTTCTTTTGGTCAGAGGTTTAATAAATGCAGGAGGAGTTTCATTTCCCTTTGGCTCTAAGGCTTCACAAGGTGTAACAAACATTTCAGCCTGTAATTCATCAAAGGAACAGCTCCTTTGTTGCAAAAGAGATGCAGTTGCTGTTTGATAGCACTCAGGTGGTGTATTTTTTCTTACCAGTTTTGCAGGAGAAATTGCTGAATTTAGATTTGACTCCTCAGAAGGTGTAGAATATCGTTCCTCTGAAGGTGTAGAATATCTTTCCTCTGAAGGGGTAGAGTACCTCTCCTCTGAAGGGGTAGAATATCTCTCCTCTGAAGGAGTAGAGTATCTTTCCTCTGAAGGGGTAGAATATCTCTCCTTTGAAGGAGTAGAATATCGTTCAGGAGTACCAACTGGTGTATGATAAGAAGGAGAAGATGTGAGTGATTCAAACATCTCCACTGATGAAGGTGGTGTGTAGAATCTCTCACATTCTACTACTTCATCTCCGTTCATGCTTTCAATATCAATAGACATTTCTGATTCGGGAGACAAAGGGCGTGTTAATTCTTGTTGTTGTTTGTAATAATCATAAACAGTGCTAAATGTGACATCTTCAACCTCCAAAGAGGTGATAGATCCCTCTCGAGTTAAAATCTTTGATGAGCTTTCTCTCACATCTGGACTCTTCTTTTCACCAGCAGCAAGCAAATATTTTGTAAAACAAACATCTGTCCCATCAGGAGAACTGTATGTCTCTTGAGATGGAAGAACAGCTTCTTCATTTAGTTTTCTGAGGGAAGGACTGACAATTTCAGCACTGTGTTGTCTTTCACTTGAGGGTTTTGAACTTTGCTCTTGTTCTTCAAGATTATGTATGGGTTTGGTCTCTTCATGTTGACTTATAACTGACTCATTTTTTAATAAAAGGAGGAACTGTGATAATGAAAGTTCCTTGGCTGAAGTATCATGTGGTTCTTGAAAGACAGAATGTTCTTCTGTTATAATTTGGGTATCAGTACGTTTCTGCATATTGCTTTTTTCTAAAGAAAAGTCTGTAGTCTCATCAATAAAGGAATGTTCAGTGATCAATGTTTTTTCTTCTTGTATTTTATGAACACTCTGAGATTCTTTTTCAAATGCAGCTTTTTTCATAGCAGATATAAAACTATCTGTTTCTGCAACTGTCAATCCTGAAGATTCCCTCATAAAGGCTTCACTTGACATGCTAAGTGGTACTCCCTCAGAAATGTTTATTTTGTGTTCACTATGCTCAACAGAGATGTCAATGTTTTCTAAGGCCTTCTTTAGTATCTGAGTTATAGATAGTTCGGCTTCCACTGCCAACTCCTGTTCTGTGCTTTTATCTTCTTTCAACTCTCCTTTATCATTCTGACAAAGTTCTTCAGGTAAAGAAATGGTTTCTCCTGACACATTTTTGTCTTCCATCTGTTTTATGAAACTCTCTGTTTCTGTCCCCACCATCTCAAAAGCAGACTCCTGACTAAAAGAGCATGTTTCTACCTTCTGCAATGTTTCAGCCTCTTTCAACAAACATTCTGGGAATAAAATAGCTGCATGTGCTTTTAGATCAAATATTGGCTCTTGTGTTTGCAATTCTTTTTCTTGGGACCAGAGATCTTTTTGCTGGCAACTGCTTTTAAGCAGGACTTGGCTGTCATCAGAAACCTTTTGAGAGAAAACCAGTCCATGTCCTTGAAGGGCTTCTAGTTCCTCGGCAACAGAAGATGGAAATTTAAGAGGTCTTTCCTCCTGTGACAGCTTCTCTTCTTGCCAGTGGTCAGCATCTTCTGTGTTCAAAAAAGCCGACGTTAGATTAATAGCTTCTGGGAAAGCATATTCTTGAATATGCTCTTTTTCCACATTGGCTTCCCCAGAGAGTGAACCTTCCTGAGTGGGATGCATTATCTGATGTTTATTGTCTGTGATATCCTGTTCATCAATTATCCTTCCTTCAGAGGCAAAATAAAGTTTTTTAAAGCATACCTCCTCTGGCTGCATTGCTTCTTTTAGCTTATTATTGTTCTCTTCACCAGGGTGCACTTGTTCTAAACCAAATTTCTTATTTGTGGATGGCAATGAATGTTGCTGTTCTTTAAATTCTTGCTTCACAAGTTCAATGACTTTGGAAAAACCTTGATCAGACGGTGTGATTTCTTCTAAAGCAATCCTCTGTGCATTATCCATAACCTCAGCTTCTGTGCTTTTAAGATGTCTTTCATCAGTTTCTATATCTGAGTAAACAGAGACAGAACATTGATCTTTTGCATGCATTGCTTCCTGCTGAAGATCTCTTTTGTCTTGAATAACACCTGTATTCATTTCTATTTGCTGAATGGATTGACTGAAAACTGTTTCTCTCTCCAGAAATGATTTATGTTTTAATCCATTTATTACATTTTCTCTTGGTTGGCTTTCTTTGGGAAATTCCTCTAGTGAATTTTTCTCAACATTTTCTATTATTTTGTCATTGTTGGAAACAATTACTTCAATTTCTGAAACACTTTTGACAATATTTTCCTTCTGCTTTTGAAGAACAGCTTCAGTATCAAAGGAAGCTGAGTATGATTCTAATTTGTCTGTAGATTCCGTCTCATTAGCAATATCTTTCTTAGGATACACATCTTGCTTTATAGCTTGTATGGCTATTTTCTGTTCGTTTCTATCGGTTTCTTTCATTTTAGAAACAAACTGTTCATCATGGACATGTGCATCCTCTGACTTAAATCTGATTTGCTTGTTACCCATGTTTTCTTCATTCTGGATTGCATCAAATGAGCTATCCAATTCATCACATAGTTTGATGGGATCCCGAGATTCATTTTGTTCTTGAATATTTTCTCTAATGGGAAGAACTTCTTTTAATTCAAATACAACTTTGTATGTTTGAGATTTCCCCATTTGTTCTTTATTTTGATGTATTTTTCTTGCTTCTTCACCAGAGTTAAAGTGTTTTCCATTAGGGAGCAAAATAGTTTTGCCAATAATGGGGTTTTTAGACGTTTTCCCTTTTCTTCCTTTGAGCATTTCTTGATTATCTGTAGAAATCTTCTGTGCCTGCATCTTCTCCACTGTACTAATATTCTGGAACTCTTGGCTTACACAGTGTTGTTTATTATAAAAATTGCTTTTCATTAGACCTACTGAGGACTCAAAATAATAATCCTGTTCTTTTGTAACCTGTTCTTGGATGTCTTTGGCTTGGCTTTGCGAAGTTTTAAAGTCAGTTTGAGCTACAATATTGGAAAATACTTCTTGAGACGGATCTACTACGAGATTGCAAGCAGTTTCCACTAAACCTGCATTGTTTTCAGCAATGCATTTGTAAATGCCAGCATCTGATAAGAAAACTTTGCGAATATGTAACCTGTAAATGCCATTTCCTTCTTCAAAACAAAAATTACCATTGGATATCAAAGCCTGGTTATTTTGAAGCCATCTTATCACTACTTGAGATTCTGTTGATATTACACATTCCAGTACAACCGAATCTCCTTCTCTACACCTAATATTTGGTTGAATTTCTTTTAAGATTTTGGGGGGTTTATGAACTCCATCAAATGAAAATTTAAATTTATGTTTTATTCCTTTGGAGGTTGGTTCTTCAGGGAGTTCTTCTGGGATAAATTCTGTCTGAATTACTTCTTTAACTTCTCCTTGTTCTGGAGTTGGGGTTGGGGCAGTTACTTTGATTTCCAATGGAAGAGAAAGGTGATCTGTTTTGGAAATGCAAGGTTGATAGACTTGTGGGAGCAAGAGGGTGGCTTTACCAGGAGCACTTAAAACTGATTCATATTTTTTCCTACTGTCAAATGCCAAACTAAGTTCTTCTTCCTCTTCTGTATAATCTGACAATAGTTTAACTTTACATATACCAAATTGTTCCAATTCATGTGTCTCTGTTACTTTCACTCTTAGCATGCCTGAAGTTGTTGCAGTTCCATATTGGTTAAATATCACACAAGTAATAGAACCTTCCTGATTGCGGGTAACAGCTGGGAAGGTCAATGCAGAATGGTTTTTTGTGGTCTTAATGCTGCAATCTTGGCTTAGTGATAACGATTTGTCTTTGTTATACCAAGTGACTGTGATGTATGGATAGGCTTGGTAAGCACAACTGAAAGTACAACTCTCTCCTTCACTTACTTCCTGAGATTTAATTTCCTGGATAAAAAAAGGAGGGCATGGCTCCAAATGTTGCACTGGAGGAGTCTTTACTTGTGCATAAAATTCCTTAATTTCAGTTGGTCCTTCCGATATATTTTCTTTGCTGTCAAAAGAACATTCACTTACTGACTTTTCCACTTCAGCATTTTTGCTCTTGCAAAGTGCTGTAGGTTCATTGATACTAAATGTAATTGTATCAGACGTCATCATTTCTGGTTTTTGTGTCTCACTGACATTATCTGTCGTTAGTTCATAAACCAGAGGGGAGCGGGTTTTCTTAGCAGATTTTATAGGTACGAAATCTTTAGCACGTTCCTCTAATTGGGTATCCATTTTTGTTTCTAATGACTTTGCTTGGACGTCAGTATAACCTATCCATCTCGTGTTCTTTTCTGTCGGTGAAACTGGTTTCAGAACTTCTTGTTTCATTGCTCCACTAAAGATCTTTTGTTTTTGGAAGATTTTTCCTTTATTGCTTCTTTCGTCTGACTCCGGGGGAGCCTGGAAAGACGTAGAAAGGCCGAGAATTTGTTCCATTCTAACATGAAACTTTTCTGAAGTTTTCTCAGGCTTTCTATTGGAATGTCCTATGATCAGTTCTTCTGGGCATGGCATGTTCTTTTCATTGATTTGCTGAATTGTCTGAAAGACAGCCCTCTTTGTTCCTACCTTACCTACCAGGCAGACTGGAGATGTTGATGGGTTTCTCTTATTCCTAAAGCCAACATTGTTCACATATTGTGCTTCAATTGATGCTTTTTTCTTTTCTAATATAACTTTCTTTGCCTCACGAAGACGCTGTAGCTTCAGTCTGATCTCATCATCAAGCAAAGACTCTTTGTCACTTCCTACCCTAACAAAATGCTTTTTTCCTACCCAATCATTGTCATACGTAAGTTCCTGTCTTAAAGATGGTGTATTTTCAAAACTTATTGTCCTTACCTTTCCTTTGGTAGGGGACAAATTAGTTAAAGCTTTCTCAGTCTCCTGTTTCTTATCAAATGGTGAACCAATACATCTCAGGTCAACCTTAACCCTATCATCTCTCGTTTTCTGCATCGTATGTTCTATATGTTCATGGGTGCATTTTGACTTTCTTAGAAACTCTAGATATTTGGCATTTTGTTCATTTCCTTGAGTTACTAACAAAGATGCTATGGACTCAGCTGAACCCTCACTATTAATAGCAAAAATCTTGTAGCTCCCTGAATCCTCTTCCAGAACATCCTTAACTTCTAGACTGGAATCATGCATATCCATGTAATTCTTGTTTTTTATTATTTTTCGTAGACTTTGGGGGATTTGTTTGTTATTATGAAACCACGTAACTTTGGGTGATGGATAAGCACTTAGTTTGCACTGGAAAACAACTGGTTCTCCAACCAAAACTGACTGATACTTTAATTTTTGTAGGAAAGAAGGTTTCAGTTTCTCAGGACAAGAGGCCATAGCTTTGATTCTACTTGCACACTTCTGGTCAGAAAAAGATCTCAGATCCTCTGAATCAGCAAATGTTTCTTCTTCATCAATGGACTTTTCTGCGGTATATTCTGTCTCTTCACCGAAGAACAATTCTGCAAGAGAATAACATTATATTGCAGCACACTTTGCTCTTCCATCAAACAGATAAAGAAAAAAAATGAATAATGAGCATGCTACAAATTCATCCCAAATACATAAAAAAATTCACTCACCATATTTGTTCGAATAAACGCAACACTTGCTCTGTTTTAATGATTCTGACTCGAAAATCGTTCATTGTCGGTTCTTTCTTCCAACTGTGGAAAATTTCTTCAGCAACAAGTAAAAATGAATCTCAAAAGGACATGTTCTTGTGAGTGCATGTTTTACCGCCCCAAAAGCTTTTGTTATTTAATTTATATGTTTTGTTTGCAAAGGGAGGGGGGAGAGATTCTTACCTGACTTGCAGACAGTAGAATAAACGCCCTTTCTGAGCTCTTTGTGAGTTACGATGGCCAAACAATTTAAAAAGATTATTTTCAAAACTATTAAAAGTTAACTATAAGTAATTTACTAAAATGAGAAGGCGTTTATTCGAACTAATACAGCTGCTAACCTCACAATGTAATGCAAAAGAAGAAAAAAAGAAAAAAGGAGCAAGCAACAATAACCAACTATTCTATCTGCAAGCCAAGGTAAGAAATCTACTATGGAGAATTAAATGCATACAACAGGAGGGCACAATGAAAATTGATCACTTTTATTTTCTTGCATAAAACCACTTCATAAACAAATGCCACCCCAATTTTACCGACAAATTAATTTAATGTTTTAAATTATTATTAGAAATTCAGTAGAATTTTAAGAGTCTTCATGCATTTAGAAGGAGATGTGTAAAAGGAAAGCTTTTGCAACCAGCTGCATAGCATGTTCCGAAAATAAAAATGGCAGGTCTATAAAATGAAAGCTTTAAATCTACTTTAAAACTCATACTTCTTTGTAATGCAAAATGTCTAGGGCATATTTAGACACAAAAAAACCCCAAAACATGCAGCATATTTGAATGTCTCAGAATACAATTTTGCTTGAATAGGCTTTTTAAAGGGGTCACTGAACCTTCACGCTAAAGGTAGTACAACATCATTTTGAAACTGTACCTTTAACTTCCATTTCAATTTGCTGCTCTATCTTCTCCTGAATAACTTTTTCCAGATCTGTAATAAATAAATAAAGAAAGAAAGAAACACTTGAATACTATGATGAAACAACACTTCATCATGATGCATTGCTATAAGAAAAAGAAATCACACAAACATACAGACGTGTGCATGCCAGGAGATGCCCAGTTAAGTCTATAAAAAGTGAAACTAAAAGTGTTCTATTCATCCACAACCTTAAAAAAAGGTTTCTTCTTTTTTGGGGAGGGGGGGGGGAGAGATGGGGTAATTCAACATGCCTTTCACATGCCTTTAATATAATGTGATGAAAATTTTCATTGATCCACAGTTGTTTTACAGTATACATCATGTATTGAGAAGCAAGCAGGTTTCAGTGCAGGAGGAGATTGTATATGGAAGGAACATGCAGTTGCCAACCTGTCACTCTCAGATGTGTGCTGCACTCGGCTTGTCCTGCAGAATTAATTATTCTGCACTTGTATATACCTCTCTGATTCTCATTAACTTTCAGTAATTTTAAACTGCATAGGGGACCATCATGTCTTAAAGAGCATAATGCAGATTCCTCAACTATTAACTGATTATACAGCCAGATGACACAAGGTGTGGGAACACCTTTGATTACACAGAAAAGTGAGACATCATCTCCTTCTTTGACCAAGGTTTCTGGGGACAGAGAATCAAGGAAGACTGGTGCGGTGGTGTTAGGTTCTGCGATGTCTTCTTCACAGGGCACTAGGTCAGGATAATAATCTTGATTCCTTTGTTTGATTGTTTGAACTGAAGATACTATCACACTTGAAGTTTCTGTGGAGGATTCTTCCTTGTATCCATAGGCTGCTTTAAACTGAGACTCTTTGACTGATTTTATACTTTTAGTATCTGATTCAAGGGTAATTTTTGTTACTTTCCTGTCTTGCGCTTCTTTAGCTAGGTAAGAATAAAGTTAGGATAAGGTTAGAGGTTTTGTAGCACTCAAACTCTCAATGTAGAAAGATATACACACACATATATAAAGTTATTACTATGGTGTAAAATGTTCAGCATGTTAGTGCAAAAGCAATAAGATCTTATTTCATTTACTATTCTGTTCCACAGTTAAGGGTTCTATTCATTTTAGGAAAAACATATGTCATTGATCTTTGATTTAGTATCAATGATATCAGAGGAACTAGAACGGATTCATATATTCAAAAATATTGAGTATCTTTGTCTATTTCCTTGTTGCTGGTCTTTGGAATTTTTATTATGGATATGAGAGGGCCAGGAGTCAATTCATATTAAATTTACAAATGTTATCATGGCATCAAAGCTTCTTTCTCACGGCCTGGAATGCAGATACAGAAATGAGGAAAAATCAATTGGGAGGAGCTAACTGAATGGATTAAAAATACATATTTTCTATTTTGTTTCAGCATGGTATTCCTGCTGTTTTGAATGTATTTTCAGGTCATTTGTAACTAAAAAAGGAAAAAGGAATGCTCAGTCTTTAGAAGAATACAAATTATTATTCAGATATAATCTATCAGGAGTGGAAAATTTTCAATTGTATTATGATACTACTGAAAAAGAAATAGGGATTTAACCAGAATAGAAGACTTAATAGCATCCATTAAAGTGTCTGTTAAAATAAAAAAAAGTTATATAAATGAAACATGTTTCAGAGTATGATTACATCTGCTTAAAGACAGAATCTGCCAAAGCAAGAACAGCTAAATTAAAGGTTAATTTTCTGATAAATATGAATTTTAAAAATCTAATCCTTCTACTTTATTTTTTACAGAACACTTTTCAATTTCCTGGAACAGATTAGATCTTCTTTTTGGGAAATAATACAATAGTGTTGAAACTTGCTGCAAAGAGGCATGAAAGCAAGTTACACAGATTAAATAAGCATGCACATATTTTATGAACCAAGCCCTAATGATAGAGGCTAGGGGGGAAAGTGGGACTGAAAATTAAGACTAAATCAAACGCTAGCAATGAAGCCATAGGTGTTGAGGTATTGAGCCATAATGAGGTTAAGTAGCACAATGTTAAAAATCAGAATAACCACCTTCTACAGTTAGTATAGCAGTTGTCGTTACTTCTCCATAGTCGTTACGAACAGTACAGCTATATAATCCTTGATCTAGAAGTTGGACGTTAATAATGGTGAGAAACAGAACGGTTCCACTTTGTGACACGCTTATTCTTTTGGACTCTTGAAGCATTTCTCCATTATGGGTCCATAAAATTACATTGAAGTTCTCGCTTTCAAAAGCACACATAAACTGAGCAGTGTCACCACATCTCACAGTGAGATCATGAAGCTTCAGAAGAATCTTTGGAGCAGTCTCTCTTTCTACTTGACTTGAGGTTGTACCTATTTTGGCACTTTCTGATTTCTGAGTTATGATTGTAGACTGGAGCATCCCTGCTTCTTTCCCAGCTGCAGCTTTCCAAGTTGAAGTTCCACCAAACACCTGCACAAGCGTTTCTTTTGAAGGCTCTTGCATGGACTGAATTTCCTTTACATAAACTTGGCTTTCCTTCTTTGCAAAAGGGGAAGCAAGGTAAAGTTCTGATTTGTCCTGGACAGATTTTCTTACATCTTTCCCAGAACTTTGCCTATCTAGGGCTTGCACTGTGTAATCAAGTAACAAAACATACGATTAATACTGAATTCCCTTTAAATTGCCCAGTTAAAAAACAAAATTACATATCACAGATGATGAGAACAAAACATGTCATCTTCTTTGGTATGGCCGGCATGCCAGATGCATTCATTAGGGCACTTTTGGTAGGAAGCATAATACATAAGAAACTCCAGCCACAAATGAATGATGAATGAAAAATGAAGGGTGTTCATGCTGATAGGATGAGCATTTGTTTCTTCTTTTCATTGCGACATTGTCCATGGCAATTTAAAGGTGATTACGATCCCCAAGAGAACAACTGTCATCTCTCATTAGGTCCCCCATGTTTTCCTTTTAAAACCGAGTAGAGCAAACCTCAGAGAATTTGACCAACTGCCAACACCTCCCTGTCTTGAAGTGTGCATCTATTTAGTTTTATAAATTGGGAGTTGACTCTGAAATATAGAGGTAGGAAGGCAAACGCTAAACAATCGGACACTTGAAAGAAGAGGAAAGAAGAGTGCTTTATTTGGTTACTGCTAGAATTCTACCCACATTAGTGACAGTACATCTAAAGAAGTGTGAAATGAGGAAAAGGGGGGAGGGTGTCATTAGTCACAATCTGGAACGTGTGGTTTATGCAACAAACTGAATCCCTAGGAAGAAAAACGGGGCTTTACCTTCAGTGGTCACTGTAAGTGTAGCTGTACAAGTTGTATCTCCAGCACTATTTCTGGCTTGGCAAGAATACTGCCCAGCATGTTCTGAGAAAGCATCTACTATTATCAATGTGGCTGTGCCGGTCGACTCATCAAAATGGAAAACTACATCTTTGGATGGCAACATTAGCAGCTGGTTATGAAACCAGAGGATCTCTGGGCTTGGCCTGGCAGAAAGCCTGGCTTGGAATCTGACTGTTTCCCCGCTGCATACGCTACAGCTGGAAATGGGCTGGATAAAGATGGGCCTTTGACCAATGGAGTCCTTCTTAATGGAAACAGATGAAGAAACATGCCTTTGGGAATAGGAGATACCTTCTTCAACCTTAAACCCTGAAAAGAAGCATGTCATCTTTTAATTGCTTACACCTACTCAGCATTCTCTTGTTCTCCTACCGGTCTTCCATTATATTCTCCTTTCCCAGCTGACAACATTTATCATTGAAATTCCAAACAAAAATTGGGATTCAGTATGGGATCAAACATCTCAAGCCTCCAGTCCGAGTATTGCTTTTGACAAACATTCACATCTGATTTATGAGTGACTCTTTTCCTTATATTCCTTGTTAAAGAAGTGGTAGAAACCTAGGTACATTACCTATAGAATACCTCCTTTGTTTTTTAAAAACACATTGGAATGCTGATGTACCTATTTG
Organism: Cerberus rynchops; assembly: GCA_032468195.1. Lineage (NCBI taxonomy): Eukaryota > Metazoa > Chordata > Lepidosauria > Squamata > Homalopsidae > Cerberus > Cerberus rynchops. Next base: position 285,390 of record JANHFJ010002781.1, read on the forward strand.
TGCTCAAGTGGGCATTCCTCGTCCTGTTTGTCTTACATAAATTGAATGTCATTTATATTAATAACTAGTCAAGGCATCAACTCAAAGTCAACATTGACTACATATACACATACATGACAGCAGGTCAGCATTGACCATGTGTTTTATATAGAGTCAACATTGACCATATATAAGCACACATCACAGTAGTCTGATATTGACCATATATCAACATTGTCTATATGCACATATACATCATGGCAGGTCAGCATTGACCATGTTGTATATATAGTCAACATTGTCCATACAGACACACACATCACATCACATTTTTCAACATGGCCATGATGTATATATAGTCAACATTAATTATATATACCTACATACATCATGGCTGGTCAACATTGACCATGATTCGATATGATGAACATTGATTATATATATGCATACAGCACATCATAGCATATATCCAAAGATATCCAAAGTGGCTTGGACATGCTTTGTGGGATATCTGAACCAAATTATCTGAACAGCTGATACTCCCATGCTCTATTTGGGAAGCCTGGATTGTGATTTTGAAAATGATTATGTAACATTATTGCATTTACATTTCCTGAAATAAATTGAGGATCCAATCCATCTACTATATTCCATTTTTTTCTATATACTGCACTTGTCAGTTTACAGGGTCAAAATACATATTTTTACTTACATACTCATTTTGAGAGGAAATACACATTATGTGCTATATTTGGACCAGAAATTTTTAAAGTGCAAATTAATATGGAAATGTAATAAAATTACAGATGTAAACATGCAGACCAAAAAGAAGCAATTTCCTCATCCTCAGACATTCCTTTCAAAACTCATCTTAGATCAGCTCTTGCACACTTGAGATGGCAAAGAAGAAAAATAATCCTATGTCTTCCCCCCTTTTTTTTGTATTTACAATAGTGCACAGTTCTTGGTGTGATCATTTTGAGAAACCCACAGAAAGCATCTTTGGGCTGTTGCTTTTGAACAACAGCAGTCACAAAATTGAAGGTGGTTTAGTTCAGGGGTCTCTCATCTTGGCAACTTTAAGATTTGTGGACTTCAACTCCCAGAAATCTCAGGAATTCTGGGAGTTGAAGTCCTCAAGTCTTAAAGTTGCCAAGGTTGGAGACCCCTGGTCTAGTGTAAGGTGTGGAAAAGAAAAGAAAAGAAATAACTGAAATGAAATGAAATAAAGATAGGAAGTCAACAGGCTTCTCTGGATTCTGCTTGCTTACTTGCTTTCAATTATGGCAATGAAAAAAAATAAATCTGCCCATGATAAAGAGGATTTTTTTAAATGCTCTTTTTGGTCCAGGCTAAATGCTAATTGGAAACAGAATGGAAGAGTGAAATGAATGGAACACTGAAACAATATGAAGTGGGCAAAGCTTATATCTTGGAGAGAACATGGATACTGTGGACATCAGACAATGGGAATGATGATTATTTGAATTAGAAGATAGGAAAGACAATTACATGTAAGTTTATGAATGGGTATTACTCTTGAAACGCATGCAAATTAATGTAGGGCGGGTTCTGTGTAGACAGCACATTGTACCTTCCAGCCTGAGAGTAGCTGTACTTGACACCTGGCCAACAGGATTGCTGGCAACAAAGGTGTAAATTCCTTCGTCTTCTGGGTAAGCTTCTGCAACCTCCAGCTGGTAGGTGTCTTCGAACTGGGTCATCCTAAAGAAGCGTGATGGCTTGATTTCTTTGTCTTTGCTATACCATGCGATTTTGAGATCTGTTCCAGTGCAAATAAAATGTGAGAGAAGAGAAAACGTCTTTTGAGGAGTTGTATGTGTATGCCATTCTTAATAAGGAAACAAATGAAAACACTGAGATTTTGTTATATTATTCATGTCAGAATTAAAATGGATATTAGATATTAAAACTCTACACTGAGATCTCACCACTCTCTTACTGCCTTTGTATTGTTTTCCCACAGGTCTTTTTTCCTCCTGGTAGCTACCATTATATGGCCCAGATATATGAAAACATCATTTGAGAATCTTGTTAAAATTTTACAGCAGACACAAGACAATTTTAGTCAGAGCTACTGTATTCCATTTCTACAACCTTATGGATACACTGGGACAGCAACTCATACAGCTTATACATAAATCCAGCTTATGGATTTATGAAAGACTGGTACAGACTAATTAATCAAAGCTGCAAATATCCCCATTCTCCATTACAATTAACATTTCAGTAAGCAGGATAAATAATCAAATGAACAGCTATAAGATTTCTTCCCCTGTTCATCTTTAAATTGCTGCTAAAGTAATTCCTCACTTCTCCCACTTTTAAGATCAGAGGCACATGATATTCATATCTCCTTTTTAAAAGGTTGTTAATTTTTAGGATACGGGTTAGTTCTTTCATGATCATTATTTTTGAACTTAAAAAGATTTGCTCCTGTTCTGACATGTGTACAACTTTTGTAATTAAGAAGACACTGTAAGCAATCACAGAGATGGCCTTGAGGAAAACAGGCAAGAACTATTAATATAAATAAAGAGGGCCAAAAATTCCTTATGTTCTGGGAGACAAGATAATGTTTGGAAGAGACTTGGGTTGGTTTCATCATTCTCCACAGACCCACAGATAATTTGTATTTGAGGACATGTACCCAAATTCAATTAGCAACCAGATGCATGAAAAAATGATCTTTAAAAAAACAATCCTACCAGTAGTCTTTCTTCATGCTTACAGTACCATTTAAGATTCTTAGTTGTCAATGCACCGTATTTTGAAGTTTGAAAGCCAGGAAAACATGGTTAAAATTGTGTATTGTACTTAAAAGGGCAAAATGGTTGAGTTTTTCACTGATTTTGTAATGTTTTACATTACAGAAAAGTTTTAGCTAGCTAATTAGACACACACACACACACACACACACACACAGACACACACAGAGAGAGAGAGTTATATCTATATCATTTAGAAAAGCTTGATTTCAACTGAGTATTTTGTCTTCAGATCAAAGAGTACAACTAACCTGTCCCAGTAACTCTGCACTGAAAGAAAGTGGATTGACCCTCAGATGTAATAGCATCACGGAGTGGTGTAATAATGACAGGTGGGTAAATTGGCACTTCTACGTCTGGAGAAACAACTTCTGGAACTAAAGAAAAACAATTAAAAGCGATCATTAGCTTTCCATGGAAAAGCACACATAATACAATGTGGAAAATGCATTTCAGAAAACTTTGAGACAGAGAACTGCAAGAACTTGCCTTCCACAGAAAGGGAGGCTGAAGAGGTGGCAACGCCATAGTCATTCTTTGCTTCAATTTTGTAAATGGCAGCATCTTCAGGGAAAGTCTCAATCAGCAACAAAGTGTACTCTTGGGCATCATGAAGGAACTTCACTTTAAAGCCTGGAGAAAGAGGCTGCTCATCTTTGTACCAGAAGATCTTGGGCTGAGGTCTGCCTGACACAACAGCACAGAATCGGGCTGGTTTCCCAGACTCCACAGTGGCTGGTTGTAGCTCCTTTACAATCTTAGGTGGCTCAGGGGCTGAAAGTCAAACAAGAAACCATCATCATCATCAACATCTGAATTTTTCTAGCATGGTTCATTCTATTTTGATATTAATCTGATTGAATCTCAATGCAACTGAGTTCAGCCATAAAGCTTTTCAGGCGGTCTTCAATAATATATGAACACAATAAATATGTGAATTGCACATCCACTGATTACTTGAGTTATCTGTTCTTGGCAATATATAAGTCTCTTACATCGGAAAAAGACTATGATAGAACAATTCCACTGCGGTGAAGATTTTCAGCAGGTAGGCAGATTAAAATGCAGGTGATATGTGATATGGAGAACATGGCTATTAAAAATATGAGATTTTTCTGCTGATGTGCAATTGAATAAAAGTAAAAAAAGTAGCATAGAAAGAGAGCTAGGGCATGTAACTTATTTGCTTGGGGTACAGGGGTTAAAACAAAATATTTATTTCAAAATAAGCCTCTATCTTACCATTTACATAAAGAGTGATAGAACTCCTATTTTTTCCAGCTAAAAAGGTATATTCTCCAGCATCTGTATATCTAGTTTCTGTGATGACCATCTTATGGACACGTCTTTCCACCACATAATGGTATCTTTCCTCAATCTGGAAGTTGATCTCAATCCCATCCTTGTACCAGTGAGCATCGATGTCATCTTCATTGACCTCAAATTCTACTACAGCTCGCTGCCTCTCAAGAACCTGTGAGTTAAACAGAAAGATGATAACAGTTTTGTGAATAGAAATCATATAATTAGTATTTTTAGTTATCAAATGGAAATGAAACTGATTTGCCCTTGGCATCATATAAAATAGATGTATTACTTTTTGAGCTATGCAATCAGACAAAAACAAGCACTAAAGTTATTAAAAACTTATATATTTCAATATTATATATTTCACTCTCATTTTCCAAATTTTTTTATAAAGGAGGGCCCTTCATCACAGTATTTTATGCAGTATATTTCATGTACTGCAGAATATATATCCTCATCTGATAATGTTGTGTACATGTAAAAAAAAAACCCAGATAAACTTTAGTACAAAACTAGGATTCTAAAAATAAATTTCCTGGAAAAAGGCAGTCAGAAGATGAAAAGGTCACTTTGATTGAGTCTATACAGGTATGCTATGTGAAGAGACTTATCTTATTCAAATTTAGTTCTAAAGAAATGTTAAAATGTTCTTTTCAACAAAGAAAACATTAACTAGCCTAAATTAAATCTATCTGTGTTGCTCAATACTTAAACATGGCAAATACTTAAACATGGCAAACAAAATTCAGAGAGAGTTGGTAAGGCAGATCAGTCTTAACAACTCATCCAAATTATATGCAAGGGAATATGATAACCCTTTATTGAAACTGTTCTGTAAAATTTTATACACATATATGAGAATCCTACATCTGTCATTTTTGTTGTTCTATTGCTTTCTTTTTTCTTTTACTGTATTTTTCCTTTATGCTGCATTATTGAGTAAAAGCTATTTAAAAAAATTATCCTGGCCATGTGCTAATCCAGTCAAGTGTGTGCCATCTAATTAATTTATTAATCAAACTAAGGATTTGTATTTTATTATTGCTTTTGGGTTTTAAACTGAATTTATAATTTCTCTCAGCCAAAAGAATTAGAATATGCTGTATTTTTCTTATTTTCGAAATCATTTCTAGTGGGTCAACAAAAACACTCTAATGGGAGAATTTGTGGCATATGGGTTGATGGGTTCAGTTCAGCAAAATGTCCATTGTTTAAATATCCTGACAATAGTTTGAACCATCTTCCTGAGAATATGTATCTCAGGAAGAGAATATGTATCTCAATCTACTTTTTCAGGATTCTGACTAATCTGGAAAAAGATATTTATAACATGATTTAGAGTTGACATGTGGAATGCAAGATTTTCCAGCCTTCTTTGTGCCTTCTCCTTTATGCGATTACAATCACCACAAAGCCAAGACAATAGGACAATACTAGTTGGTCATGGTTCTCTTTCTGCATCCTTGTTTCTTGCCCTTGATTTAAAATTGTATAGAAAACCAATAACTGAAGAGGGACTTTCTCCTTCAGACCTTTCCTTACAAATAGAAACAAGTGGATACAATGGATACACTCTCTGAATATAACAATAATAGGACTTTAGTTTCTTTGAGGTTGTATTATAATAATGAGAAAATAATAAAATGCTCCTGTCCAGGGCTGTTTCTGGCTTGAAACAAAGCCTTGTAGTAATGTTTAGGATATACATGGAATATTGTTTGAAGACTACAGAAGGTAAACAGACACCTTTGCTTTGTGTGTGGGGAAGGGGGGGGGTTTCATTCCCCCTGGTATAATCTCACCATTTAGTGATGAAAATAACTTTTCTATTTATGATATATTCTAATACTACAAACATCTATCTTATCTGCAACTGCAAAATCCTAGAAGCTGTAAGGTTCAAACTAGCCAATTTTTCTTTCCAAGCTCACATTTTCTTTCTTCTGTTTATTTCAGCATTCCAGAATCCCTGGAAGTCACTGCTCATATGTTCTTACTGGACTATTCGTGAGGCCTTCCTTCCTTCCTTCCTTCCTTCCTTCCTTCCTTCCTTCCTTCCTTCCTTCCTTCCTTC
>JANHFJ010002781.1:299926-312865 GCA_032468195.1 Cerberus rynchops
GTATACTTTGTCTCTGAAAATGATCCTGACATGTTCAAATTCAACAGAGAATATACATAGATTCTAGAGGCCTAAGGCAATTCAGGGATAAGAAAAACTAACTTTTCATAACATGTTGAAATTGGAGAGGTGAAAAGATCTAGGAATTTATACAGGAAAGAGTGTGATGTTATTGGAGCCTGCTGGTCAAGTATTTTCCTGACTCAGCAAGTCTCTCTCTTGGCATGTAAAGATACAGCTACTGTTGCTTGGAATCATCCTAGTTTGCTGTCTTGGCTAGTTTTTAGTTTAACCTCTTGCCCAAGCAAAGATCCAATACCATTTCAGATACATGGCTGTACATTCTCTCCTTTAAAACCCCCAGTGATGGAGTAGCCATAATTTCTGAAGGCAAACCATTCCACTAATTAATTGATCTCACTGTCAGGAAATTTATCCTAATTTCTAGGTTGCTTCTCTCCTTGATTAGTTTCTATCTAATGCTTCTTGTTCTGCCTTCTGGTGTTTTGGAAAATAGGATGACCTCCTTTTCTTTTCTTTTCTTTTTAAATTTCTTTATTGATTTGTATTAGTATTTACATGATAACAAAGCAATTTAACCATACTGTGTCATATGTGCAATATAACTTTAAAATCATTATCATACATTTTATTTTTTTGATCTATCCATCTGTACAAATTATTCCAGACAGTACAGAATTCTTTCTCCTCTTTTCCTTTCATTTTCAGCGTTAATCTGTCCATTTCCGCACATTCTAAAATTTTACCTATGAACATCTCCATAGGTGGTCTGTCCTCCAGTTTCCAATTTTGTGCATATTGTGTGTTATTATCTATATAATGATGTCTTGAAGATGTTTTTTGATTTTGGAGTCTATCATCCCTAATAAGAATGTTTCTAGTTTGTGTTCAATTTTTTTCACCCATCATTTCATACATCTTTATCTGTTCCCAATATCTAATAGTTTTCTGGCATTGCCACCACATATGGTAGTATGTTCCTTCTTTATTTTTACATTTTCAACATTCTGGTCTCATGTTAGGATACATTTTACCAATCTCGCAGGTGGCATTTGCCACCTGTTAGGGTTGTAAGTGACCTAACAGTTGGGTGGAAAATATATATAAGCCAAGATCTACTAACAATGTAATCTTATATCTTTAAATCAATACTGTAATGTGATTGGTTGCTGTTTCCTCCAGCGGACATAAGATGGAGCCAGAATCAATGTTGGTTGGTGATTGTTAGATATGTTGTGTACTGATCAACATGAATTACTGTAAGTTTTGTAACTGTTAGCAAGCTTTGTGTACTGAATTGTTTATATGATTTTGGACTGTGTTTTTTGGATTATCCCTGAACTGCAAACATTGATGACTGACTGTCTTAACCATGAATGACTTGGATTGTTTGATACCCCTATTTCCATGAAAGTAAAAATCTATTTGTTTTACAATTCAGTATCTCTGTATGCTGGTTTGTGTGTTCTGCAACACCACTCTCACAACGTTTCTCTGAACATACTTGTTCTCCTAATGGGGGACTTTCCTTAACAGACTCCAACTTGATTGATGTACACTGGAAAATGAACTGTTGTCTGTGACAACAGGCCACTCCCAAACCCTACTATTTATTTCCCAGCCAGGGAGGGGCTGGCTAGCATCTACATCTTCTTTCCCTGAGAGCCAGCTTATTGCCTTCCATTGCTCTCCTCGTTTCTCTTTGCTATGCATATGTGCATCTGCCATGGGTCCCATCTGTTCCTCCCCCTCAGCTCAGGCCCCAAAGACAACTGCCTCTCCACCTACGGGTGAACAGAAGATCCTGGCTCTGCAAATCTGCCTCTGATTCTGCTTCCTCATCCAAAAGTTCTGAAACTGGACCAAGCTCCCCCTCAACCTCCTCAACTGACACTGCTGTTAGCTTTGCCGGCAGCCGACAGGCCACAACAAACATAACTATGAATGTTTGAATTGTTTTATTGCATAACCTGTGAAGCACTGAGAGTCTTTTGGGATTGTGGAGGGATTCAAATGTAAAAACAAATATTGCAATAACTAAATGTCTTCATATGTAAGAGTCTTGATGGCACAGTGGTTAGAATGCAGTATTGCAGGCAAAGTCTGCCCACTGCCAGCAGTTCGATCCTGACCGGCTCGAGGTTGACTCATCCTTCCATCCTTCCAAGGTCGGTTAAAATGAGGAGCCAGATTGTTGGAGGGAATATTCTGACTCTATAAATCACACAGAGAGGGCTGTAAAGTACTGTGAAATCTAAGTGCCAACTTGAACTATTTCTGCTCAAGTTGTACATAAAGATTAACTGCACTTTAAGATGCTAGCTTTATGTACAAGGCCATGGAGAAGCTGTAGATCTGCTAGTGTACATGGCCTGTAGTCATTATTAAGTCTCTGTTCTTTAATTTCATGTCATTTAAATAGATGCTGTGTAATCTTTCATGCTCTTTTTGTACCTTTGTCTATAGGATGGAGAACACCCCAGACACATCACTTCAGCTTTATTACAGTATTTAGGCAACTGATCTAAAGCTTTTCCAGGAAATACATTGTTAGAAATTGCGCAAAGTGGTCTAGTTCCCAAATAATTTGAAATTATAAACACAAGTAGCTGTCATAGATTCCATAAGGTGGATAGTTTATTTAGTTGAACATTGTTCTGAGACTTCCCAAGGCAAAAAATGTCTTGGAAGTCTTTTTCATACCTGCTGTCTGATTTTTTAATTGGAGATACCAAGAATTAACCCAACACTATGTGTCTACCACTGAGCCAAATCCCTTCCCTAGCAAATAACACATTTATATGTTTATTGAATTTATATACCACCCATCTCCCTGGCAAGGTGATTCTGGGCAGCTGTTAGTCAAATAAATTCACAGGCAATATAAAATACAATAGAGAGCATTATTTCATAGTTGTTTATAAAAGAAAACACAAATTCTAACCTTTGCAATGAAGTTTATTCATCTGATGCAGGATAACCTGGACTGAGAGGTACTGTTCACCATTACCGATGTCCTGGTAACCTCTCCACATGGGGTTGCCCCTAAAAAGGATTCAGAAACTTCATCTTGTGCAGAATGTGACTGCCTGGATGGTAATTGGTGCCAAATATACTACACACGCGTAACACCACAACTGTGTGAGCTCCATTGGTTGCTGGTGTGTTGCCAGATGTAACTTAAGGTGCTTTAAAGCCCTATATGGTTTGGGCTTGGGACCTGATTACCTGAGGGAACACCTTTTTTCTAAGTGTTTCTACCAATTTCTATCTAGCAGATTGTGCTTGCTGCAGATTCTGACAACCAGAGTGTTGACTGGTGGGTTCAGAAGGTGGGCCTTTTCTTCAGCAGCCCCTATTCTGTGGAATATCCTTCCCTTACTATTAGAATGCCTCCTACCCTATTGGTCTTTTGTAAGGTTTTAAAAAATTGGCTGAGTTCCTGAGTTTTGTGTGTGTGTGTGTGTGTGTGTGTGTGTGTGTGTGTGTGTGTGTGTACTTTAAGAGCCCTGTTTCTGGCTTTACTGTTTCTGGCTTTACTTTACTGTATCTTGGCTGCTGTGTATATTTATTCTGGATGTTTTTTTTAATTGTTTTTTATTATTTTTAAAATGTTGCTATTGTCTTCATTGCTTTAAAGGAGATTTTTTTAAAACATTTTTTTTTTTTTAAAAAAGGTGGTGCAGTGGTTAGAATGCAGCATTGCATGTTCATTCTGCCCACTGTCAGGAGTTTGATCCTGACAGGCTCAAGATTGGCTCAGCCTTCTATTTTTCTCAGGTTGGTAAAAATGAGAAACCAGATTGTTGGGGGCAATATGCTGACCTTGTAAACTGATTAGAGAGGGTTGTAAAGCATTGTGAAGTGGTATATAACTCTAAGTGCTATTCCTTTTGCTATTTATTCCTTTCTAATTGCAAGCTGCTCAGTCATTGATTGACATGGGTGACTATAGAAACCTATAGAGATAGATAAATAGATAGATAGATAGATAGATAGATAGACAGACAGACAGACAGACAGACAGACAGACAGACAGACAGACAGACAGACAGATAGATACTGTAGATGATAGACAGACAGACTGATGGATAGATAAAGATAGATACATAAAGTTTAACGTTAAAAAGAAAATACATTCTATGCATGAGGTCTGAGCTTGTGGGCTAGTTTTCAAGTGTTTCGTTACCAGGCTAAGTAACATCTTCAGCAAAATTATACTGAAGATGTTACCTAGCCTGGTAACGAAATGTTTGGAAACCAACCCACAAGGTTGGAGAATGAACCGTCCCTGATCCTACACCCCAGCTAAAGATATTTGCCACCATCACAAAGATTCCATGCAACTAACCTGCTACCACCAGTGTCCCAGAGGTCTTCTTTTCTCCAGCGTAAAATGTGTATTCTCCTTCATCATCTTTCATCATGTTGATTACTGTCAGCTTATATATTGTGCCGTGTGCCTCTATCTTGTACTTGGGGCTGGCTTTGATTTCTTGGTCCTTAAAATGCCATACCACATCAATCCCAGCATGGGACAGCTCAACTTCAAAGGTGACATTCTGGGTTTCAGTACAGGTGATATCATGAAGACCTTTAATAATCTTAATTTCTGTTTAAAATAAAATACATAAGGGGGTTAACAGTCTTGAATTCCTATTATTACATCTTTGTACAAGCAGAATGGCTGCACGTTTGAAGAATACGTACTTTCAATTATGAGATTACAGCTGGTTTCAACTTTGCCAACAGCTAATTTACACTGTCCTTCATCTGATGCATATGTCCTGGTAAAGACAAGTCGTTGCTTCATGCCCTTGGAGATTGCTTGTACACGGTCATCAGGCTTTATTTGTTCATCATTTATATACCATTTGGAGGAAGATACATCAGGGACAGAAATTTTGCTCTCAAGGATGGCTTTTGTGCCTTCAATAGCATGGACATCTTTCAGAGGAACAATTATCTCCACACCTGCAAATAGCATAAAATACCCATCATAAAAGTGTTACATTTCAAGCATTCCAGATTTAAGATTCTTCGTCAGGGCCATATTAATACGTTTTCTTCCTGATCTTTAGTTAGGAGGAAAGTATATTGATATAAACTGCCCTCATAGTCTATCTTTAGAGTGCCTCATCAGCAGAGCTGAGAGATCTATTGTTTCATGAAAAAAAAAAAACTCATCGATGTGTCTTCTGGAGGTAATTTGTACACTGTAATTCAGGCAATTTCCAGGTGGCATCGTCTATGAAAATGGGAAATAGAAGATTGATATACCTATACTACACTCCCTCCCCCCAGCCCTACTCCTGCAAATTCTGCCTGAGGGACTGGAAGAGCTGATTGCTCTCCGTGCAATTGTATTTCTAGATCATTATTTCCTATCCTGCCCTGAAAGTAATTTCTCTCCCAAATCAGTTTTGATTAAGCAAAATAAAAAATAGTTCTCTCTCTTTCATCTCTTCTACCTCCTACCACTGCCGTCCCCATTCCACATTTGATTTTGTGGGGGCAAATGTCCACATCTCGAATACTTGCTTTATAATTTCTCCGGCATGCAAACAAGATACACAAACACCGAATAGCAGGATTCCTGGTTGGCAAGACTTTCAGTCTCCTGGAAATTCAATATTCTAATGCGAAAAAAAAGACCAGGTGTTCCTATAGCCAAAGCAACATGGGGGCCCACTGCTCTGTAGCCAGAGGGAAAGAAGACACATCCACAACAGACTGTCTAGGGCAACTAAACAGATGATGGTCCTGACCATATCTCTCCTGTCTTATCCCAGAGGTTTGCTAGATAGTCTTTGTGGGGAGTTTTGCATGCGACAATTATTGATGGCAGATCGGATAGGAGATTAAAGTGATGTCATGTCAACACATCTCTTAAAAATTAATAAAATACCTCCATGCTGCAGTGACAAGAAAATATGCCTTGTCTTAGATTTCATTTCCTTTTTTCTCATTTCTTTTGATCACTTTTATTTAGTATATTACTTCATTTTTGCATTGCCTTAATATTGCCTATGTAGGCTATCGTTACAACATTCCCAAGGAAAGTTCCAAACTTACTAGAGACAGAAACATGGCCAGATGTTACAAGAAGCAGACTAGGGATGTTAAAGGAGTATGCTCCTCTGTCTTCTTTGGTTGCATCTTCAATGAGGAGCATATGGGACTGCTTATCTATGACAATGTGGATACGATCACTTGGCTGAATTTCGGCGCCATCCTTCATCCAGACACCTTCAACATTTTCTTGGGAGAGCTTCACTTCAAGTTGTATAATATCACCTTCACAGACTTTCTGATCAGATAGACCTTGAAGGATAGCCACGGGTCGTGCTGAGGTATATGAAATAAAAAACACAACAGTTATTCATGATGAGAAATGGTGGGTATGAAATATTTATAAGCCAGGATCCATTTTTGTGGATGGACTTACGTTTCATCTTCAGTTTACAGGAGGTCTTTTTCTCTTCCGCCACAAAGCTATACTCTCCTTGGTCTTCTTTACCAACATCTTTAACTGTAAGGATCTGACGACCCCGGCGTGAGCTTATTACATATTTAGTACTGGATGTCAGCTCAGTACCATTATGATACCACTTTCCTTCCACATCTTCAGGTGAAATTTCACATTCTAGTTCCCCTGAGAAGGATTCTGGAACTTCGATATCCTCCAATTCTTTTATAAATTCAACAACAGCACCTGCATCCAAATACAGACATTTCAGTAAATGTTATGAAAATTTTCCAACCGGATTAAACATGTGCTCCACTTTAAACTGTTTTCAATAGCTAACAACGAAAGCTGGTAACTTTAGATGGTGTAATAGATATCAGAATAAAACCGTTTCTAGCAAAATTTTATTTTATCTGAAAACCCTCTTAATTTACACATAATTTGCACTAAAATGCCTGGTTTCGTAATTGTTTATAGTTAGTTTAGGCTATACCCTGTCCCTAGGTTTCTTTAGATTTTATATAAACAGTGCACCTCCAAAAGTAGTCGAGCATCACTTGTTACTCATATTTAGAATGTTGTAAAAGGAACCAAAGAAAGCTTGTTTGAAGAGCCATGGTGGTGTAGTGGTTAGAATGCAGTATTGCAGTCTAATTCTGCTGACTACCAATTGCCAGTAGTTTGGCAATTTGAGTCTCACTGGCTCAAGGTTGACTCAGCCTTCCATCCTTCTGAGGTCAGTAAAATTAGGACTCAGATTGTTAGGGGAAATATGCTGACTCTGCAAACCGTTTAGAGCAGGCTGTGAAAAGCACTGTGAAGTGGTGTATAAGTTTAAGTGCTACTGCTAAGTGCTACTGCTATCCCATTTATCACCATTCAGGACACATACAAAAAAGAATAGATTATGGAGAGTATAATTTTTTTTTAGTGAGGACCCAGTCATGTGATGAAAGATTTTTTTTACTATGGTCCTGGGTCTTATGCACAATATCAAAATGCGCATCTGATTACTTTGTTAAAGATCTATATTTCAAGGCAGGAACAATTGTATCTGCAGCACTGACTACTGTAACCAGAGATAACCTATCCAAGGAGAACTTCCCAGTAGAATCTGCAAAGGACCCAATTTCATGATGTCAGGGGGAATAATGCCAAAGCATTGTTTTTTTTTTTATCAAGGAATCAGTGGCGTGAAACAGCCTTCCTTTAAAAGCTAGACGGGACCTTCAGTGATGGCCTGAGTTTTTTCAATGTTTATTAAATTGTGCTTTATTAAAATGTTATTGGAAGTGTGATTTATTTTTACTTTGGATGTTGTTTGTAAATTGCATTGCAAGCCATCCTGAACCTAGATGACTAGATGGTCCACAAATTTAACAACAGCAATAGAAATCAAAATGATCCCATTGCACAATAACCATTGGAGAATGAAAAAATTACAGGTAGTCCTTGAATTACAACTGGTCACTTAGTAACTGTTGAACAGCGCAGCTCATATTTCATTTCTATACAAAGAGATATTGGCAAAAAAGCATGTGTTAAAACAATGTCTGTCCTCACCTTCTACAATTAGTTTGGCTGTTGTTTTTACAGATTCGTCTTCTACAAGGGCACAGCTGTAATCATCTTCGTCAAATTTGTCGATCATTAGTATGGAAAGGAAATGGCCCTTCCTGTCAGAATGTGTTCGGTATTTGTCTCCAGAAAATATCTCTATCCCATCTTTGTACCATTGCACTTTAACAAAGGGCTCAGAGGTTTCACATTCAAAGGTTGCCATTGAATCTTTCTCCTTAGCGGTGACATCTTGTAACTCCTGGATAAATGTGATATGCTGTTTGGCTGCCAAAACAAAAGAAAGATATTGAAGAGGGATGGAAGGTTTGAGCATGATGGCATGAAAGCCAAGATGAAACAGAGGTGTATACCTTACCTTGTACTAATAAGAAAGCATGACTGGAGGTTTCACCAGCTACATTCACAGCTTTCACCATTATGCTGGCAGAATCCTCTGCCGTTACGTCTCTGATGACCAACTCACAAACATTATCTTCTGGCCAGTACCAGTAGATGCGGTCTGACCTTTCAATCTGCACACCATTTTTGAACCACTGGCATTCTGGATCTGGTTTGCCTACTACTCGAACACGGAAGTGGGCATCCCTTCCTTCACTAATTGTCTGGCTTTGTATACGCTCAAATATCTTGGGAGCCTCCATGCTTGGACTAAGCTGAACTTTCTCTGGCTTGATGGTTGGAATAGTGATTTTGCCTTCCGCCTCTAGGGCTTTCCTTTCCTCCTCGGTTAACTCCTTGGTCCAATGGAGAAGTTCTTCCTTTGTCTTCTTAAGCAACTCTTCGTATGATTCATCCTTCTTACGAGATTTAAGCTCCACAGCGGTGATAGCTTCATAGTAGCCCTCCTCAGTTCTGCGCTTGAATTTACTGCGGAGTTCTTCAGATTCTTCAGATATTTTCTCATGGCTGACTTTTTCTGCCTTTTTCAGCTTCACCACTTCTTTGGTAGTTGCCTCAACAGGCTTGTCAACTTTCTGGACATCAAATAGAAGTTTGCCAGGTTCAGTTGTTGGAGCTTCATGCCTAGGCTCGGGTGCCCGACGAAGTACTGATCTGAAATCTTCTCTCTGTTGAATTTCAATCTTCACTGAATGTTCAATTGAACCTTCGGGGTTTTCTGCAGATATTTTCACTTCACCTGTATCGTACGTTTTGCAGTCCACAATGTCCAGGTAGTAGATTCCATCATAACGAAGTCTAAACCTTTTACTTTTACGAACAAGTTGTCCATTGAGGTACCAATTGACTTTTGGTTGTGGGTAACCAGTCACCCGGCAACGGAATCGTGCAATTTCACCTTCAACGACTCTTGCAGGTTCAGGAAACAAAACTATTTCTGGCTTTTGTTTCACTTTTTCATCTTCTACAACACCAGTAATGGCCCCTTCGCGTGCCATCCTTTCTAACTCTTCAATGCGCTGAAGACCCTTCTTGCCTTCCGGCAACTGAGTTTCTTCAACCAGGCTTTTCTCATCTTTAACGATGAGAGTTGCTGATGTGTGGTCTGTACCGTATTTATTTGTAGCCCTGCATGTAATCACACCACTGTCTCTGGGATAGGAAACATCATAGTCAAGACTGCAATATCCAAATTCATTAATCATCCGAAGTCTGTTTGCTGCCTCCAAAGGCTTGCCATCATGTAGCCACTCTACTCTCATAGTTGGATCACCAATAGGTGTGAGTCTACAGTCAAAATGGGCTGGCCCAAAGCGTTTGAGCCTTAAGGAAGTGAGTTTTTTCTTGAAAAATGGCTTCTGTTGTTTTTCTTTGTCATATAGGTCTCCTTCCTCCCATTGCTCTTGACCATAACGCAAATGGAGAGGTTCTAATTCTGGTGCTGCAATTTCTTTTGCTCTGTATGTCCCCCTGGGAATGATTAGCCTTCTTTCGGGTTCAGGCTCAGCGAACTCAACTTCAACATTGACTTTACATCGTGTAGTGTCACGTCCAGCTTTATTAATGGCAGTTGCAGTATACCACGCAGCATCATGTCTGATTGTGGACTCAATCTTCAAGGCAGCTTCGCCTTTTGTTCCCTCGATTCTGAAAATCAGAATGGGGACAGTTAAGTACACGATTTTAACAGGACTTTTCAACCAATTGAATTGTTTATGAACAGTGTTTACCACACCCTTCTATCTTCTAGCACTCGAGGAGCACAGAATTTAGAACAATCTAGGTAGTCCTCAAATTAAAACCGCAACTAGGATCAGCATTTCTGTCACTAAGCAATGCGGTCATAAGACAGGGTATGCAAGGGTACATGAGGGGCACCATGCAGGTTGGGGAAGCTGTGCAGGGTATGCAAGAGGAGCCAAATGGGTCAGGTAGTCCCAAAGGTGCTTTTTCAAGAGGCAACAGGACTTTCTGGTTTTTCTTTGAAGATATTTCATTTCTCGCCTACGTAGTTCTTCAGCTCTGAGCTCAAATCTTCAAAGAAAAACCAGAAAGTCCAGTTGCCTGTTCAAAAAACACCTTTGGGATGACAATCATTCAAGTGATTTATCTTCTTATTTGAATTTAAAGTAAAGGTTTATCTTCAAACATGACCAAATTAGTAAATGAACAGAGAATTACAATAGTTATGCACTCAGTGCAAAATTAATAAAAGATAAACGTGCCAAGCAAAATACATTGAGTAGTTGTTTCTACGGTGTAAAAAAAAAAGACGAATGGATTTTCACAACTGAAAGCTCAAATCTCTGCTATATATTATCATTCATAAATGTTACCAAAGAAAGGAGAAGGGGGCTAATTCCAACATTTTAAGAGATTCTTCTTTCTCTTGCTGAAAACTTTGATCAACACTCCAGACTGCAGAAAATTTGGGTAACAAGAATAAACAAAATAGGAGATAGGGGGGAGGGAGATTGGAAATTATATTCAATTTATTCAATTACCTTTTTTATTAGTGATGACATCCATTATAGGAAATTCTGCCCTTCCAGCAAATTCTACGCCTTTTGTCACAAGGACCTCCTTTGCTGAAGAAAACCCATGAGTGAAGACCACCGGTGTCCTTCCAAGATAAAGGCTGAAGACAGGACCATATTTTCTTCCTAGCTGAAATAAAGTAGCCAGGATTGTTAGCATAGAGGCATCAGGAAATTAATTGGGACCAATCACTGCAATGTTGCAACATATGTCATCAAGGATCGACCTGAGGAATCTACCTGAGCTCCATCAAACTCCATTCCCCAAAGTATTTCTTAGAAGAAGCATTGAAAATGCACTTTCTAGTGATGCCACAGCAGTTGAAGGAGTGACTGAAATACTATGGCTCCACTGAGCCATATTATTCTCACCCCTCCCAAATTCCAGCGTTTCTCCTTTCTCTTCGTGCTTCCAGAGCTGCCAGGCGCAGGATTATCAAAACAGTCTTGAGTGGTTCTAAAAGTGCTTTTTTCAAACTATTTTTTCAAATAGTTTTTTTCTGACTATTCAGAACTGAACAAGCTTCTTGGAAGAGAAATGAAATGCCTTCAGGGAAAAACAAAGAAAGTCCAACTGCCTTTTGAAAAAACACATTTGGGACAACCATGACTTGGATGACTAAGAATGTCCATGGACCCTTTAAAACAACAACAACAACAACACAGTTTATTTGTAAATGTTGGTTCTCGTGTAGAAAAATTAACAGACCCGCCCATTCCCTTGCAGTTCTTTCTGCAAAAAATGGCCAAAAAAAGGGTTAACACGAGAGCGGATAAAAAGCTTTACCTGATCCAACTCCTTGAGAAGGTCCCTCTTATGGAACTGAAGCAGGTTTCCAAGCAAAGGTAGCCTCCATGGCCCCGGGGGGAAACCTCTGGGACGTTTGTTTTTCCAGAAATAGAGGATTAAGAAGAAAAGAACGATCAGCCAGCTGAAGACAGACATGCTGGAAGCAGGGAATTCTCACACTCTGTCCCTCCGTATCTGCCAAAGATTAAATCTTTCCAACTAAACTTCAATCAAAAGTTAGATTTCACAAGGTTGTGCTTGGGCAAGTCGAAACTTGACTGTAAAAAAAAAAATTTTTTTTTTTCTTGTAATAGAGTTGCCAAAAGTCTGGACTGCTCTACCCTGATTCCATTGTTTCGGCTACAAAATCTCACGGTTTCAAGCCACAAATGGACTTCCGCGGACCTTACATCATACTTAAGGGGTCAATAGAGTGAGGGGAGGGCATGCATAAGTGCACTAACGTGCCTATCGTCCCTGTCCTTATATTTTTGTTCTTTTATTCTGGTTCCCGTTTTTCTCCTTTTTTGTTTGACAAATGCAAACGAACAAACAAACGTGAAGTCACATCCTCAGGAAAAGAAATGTCCAAAGTACAGCACTACGTATTGTTATGGTTTGACAAGGACTGTGTGGCCATCCAAACGAGCTCCCTCTACTATTTAAAGCATTCTGTGTGTCTCAACCTGTAGTCATGCCGACCATACGATCACGGTGGCATCTTCAGACAACTCTGGCTCTCTCGGCTAGGAAACGGAGATGAGCATCGGCCCCTCAAAGACAGACACAACTGGCAGGGAAGCGCCTTTACCTGTTACTATTTTCCAGGCTTATATATCCAACACTGCACTTTCAGCTGCCAACAACTGTTGGCACATGAGAAAAAGGAAACCATGAAGAACAACTGCATTTGTCTCACTCAGGCATGAATTGGAAGGGTCCTTGAAGGTCTTCTAATCCAACCCCCTACTCAATCAGGAGACCCTATCCCCGTGATGGAGAACCTATGGCACATGTGCCAGAGGTGGCACTCAGATCCTCAAGGAATCTGAGGATTTGAAGGCACTCCTCCTTCAAATTCCTAGGAGTGCACCTCAGCCAGGACCTCACCTGGAAAAGTAACACATCCCAGGTGATCAGGA
>JANHFJ010002781.1:353814-366241 GCA_032468195.1 Cerberus rynchops
GATATGTACCTCTGCCAGCTGCTGTGGCCGGCGAATGGGGTGGGGTGGGGTGTGGATTTTCAAACCTCCGTTTCTGCAGCAGAACCGCCGGCTCTAACTCTCCATAGAGATCACTCTCTCGCTCTTTCTCTCGCCAGGTGGGAAAGGCGCTGTCAGGACAGGCAGGCAAAGTTTCTCCACAATGATGTGAGCGACTATTGTGGGGTTATCAAAACTGTCAATCATCATTATTTGATATCAAAATTAACATTTAGAAATCACATTGTTCATGTATTGAAGCTATGTAATGTTTATATATACTCAAAATAAAAATAATTAATAAAACAAAAAACAAAACAAAAAAACAATTACAAACAACATACAAATTTGTAACCTAAAAAAGAAAAAAGAAAACACCATAGCAGATGACTAGACTGAACATTAGGAGAAAAAAATCTAGTTCAACTAGTGTAAATCTTTATTTTTGCTCCCAACTGCATTTCAGTTGTAGCATCCTGATGGATCAGATCATTCCCTGATGAGTTTGCCTTGCTTCATCTTTATTCTAAGTACTTTACACTAATTTTCATTCACTTAGGCTTGTGGAGTGATTTACATAAAACCCACATGAATAAGAAGGAATTAAATAAGGAATAAATCAATACAGCCAAGTACCTAGCCATAAAATGCAATATTTTGCAACCAAGTGCAGAACGAGGGTGACAACATGAAAAAGAGGACTGCAGCAGACTCTTCCAGACCACCGTTAAAAGGGTAGAAAACCTATCCTTTTTGGGAGGAGGAGTCAAATAGTGACACACTAACAGCTTATCTTATTTTTCCATTCAACCATCTTATTCACATGTTGTGGGATTGAAAAATACAGGCATGATACATTCATCAGACATGAAAGGGGTTTCTGTTTCAAAAACACTACAACTCAATTTTTAAATAAATCAAATTGTTTAAGCAAATTAAAACGTGGTTCCAGATTACTTGCAATCCTGTGTGCAATCTTTTCTTTCCATTTATCTATGCATTATGCAGTATGTTTAACAAAGGACAGATGATAACCAACCTTTTAAAAACATATTTTGGAGAGTCCAATGAATCAGAAAAAGTCTTTTTGTTGCATTATGCTACTTTTAAATAAAACAAAACTTATTTGTGTTCCCAGGATGATTGATTTTTGAAATACAGAGCACTCCAATTCTCTTTAAAACATTATTTTTCTAATCTTTAAATTTTGTTGTTAATATTGTTGACTTAACCTACTTATATAAAAACCTTTTCCAATGCTCACTGGAGTTTCACAGGGTGCTAAAACTTCCTAATGAAACCAAGAATATGATAATCTCCATTTAGTAGCCTTTGGTAATTTGCATTCCCTTTTTAAAATACTTTAAAAGTGTTAAAATATACTATTAATAACCAAATTAATGATGACAATCCAATTTTGTAATTATGCTCTGCAAACCAAAATGTTACCCTCTATTTTTTAAAGGATTTGTTCCAAATAGTCAATTTTTAAAAAGAATGTAAACAAGAATTTTAGTTTCTGACCCAATAATACACCAATATGTCTAATCACCTTTAGTGCTGAAATATCACCAAGTTCCTTCTGTTGTTGTTACTGAAATTAACAAATACAGTCAATGATACAGAAGACAATCTGGAAAACTGAAATCACCATTATTATATAAAAGCTAAAACTTTAAGAGAAAAATCTTTGGTATTTTACTGTTCCAAACAAAATATATTATTAACATGCCAACTTATTTACAAGCGCAATTAAAATATGCAAAACTCTCAGAATGTATATCAGTCTTAAAGCCGAGTTTATTTTAACCATATCTTTCTTTCTCCACAGAGTCTTAAGCGTTTTGATCCATCATTTCATGTTTTCTTTCTTTCTGTACCACTTGAGAAATTTGCTTCTATACAAATCCTATTTTTACATAATCCTATGGGTACTTTATTATCAATGGGCAGGTTTTTAGATTTATTCTAATATATTGTATATCCAGAATTATTTACCAAATAGCTATCCCATTTCTTCATTCCTAGGTAAAGTTCTTTAATAATTGTTAAAAAGGATTAAAATACTATCTGCGTATAGCAATTTGTATTACCTTCATATGCCTGGAACCACCAGAAGGTCACTTGGCAACCTAAAAATTAAATTAAATCCTTCTCTTCCTCCCGCTCTCTTTCTCCTTTCCTCTCTCTCCTTCTCTCCTTCTCTTCCTCCACCCTTCCCCCTTTCTTTCCCTCCTTTCCTCTCTCCTCCCTCCCTCACACCTTTCTTACTCCCCTCCCTCTCCTTCTTTCTCCCTCCTCCCCCTCTCACTTCCTTTCCTCTTTTCATCTCAATTCCTTTCTCTTTCTCTCTCTCTCTGACTTCCTCCCTTCCTCTCCCCTTCTCTTCCTCTCCCTCCCTCTCTGTCTTCCTTTCTTCCCTCCCTCTCTCCTCCTCTCCTTAGGAAAAAGGAAATGGCTTTGGAAAAAAGAGAAACCTTTCCCTTGTGCAGGCTACTTCCTTGCATCCCCCCCTCCCAGATTTTAAAGTGAATGCTAGGCTCAGCTCTACAAGGGACAGCCCACATGAGAGAAATAGCTTGGGGAAAGAATAGATACCTTGGTCTGGGGCACAGGGGAGGTAGCTAGAAGTAGAGGAAAACTCACCAGGCAGAAATCTGCTGGGCTCTGTGGTTGAGATAAGCAAGGGAACCAGAGAGCAAGAGCTGCACCTATGCCTCTAGGCAGATGAGGCACAAAAGGGAGTGAGTGGGAGAGGCGGAGAGGTGGGGCAGGGCCAGTCAGTGATGTGTTTTTCTGGTTTTCTGAACTGCACATAATCTGCCCTACTGGTTCGGGAGAACCGGTCCAAACCAGCTGAATTTCACTTCTGCTCAGAAATAGCAGTCTAATAAAAACAGAATACCATGTTTTTTTTCTTCTAGACTGACTTTATAACTGAACAAGTACAGCTTTCCCAATAAGATTTATAAATATAAAGAAGGAAACATGAAGAAGAAAATTCCTCATACTAGAGCAAAGGAGAATCTCCGTACTTACATGTATGAATTAAGCCATGGAAAAAATACTTTGAAAAGAGCAAAGACTTATTAACATCATGATTTACTTCTGTTAATTTCATGAATGTGTATTGATTGGTACCTAAGAGACCTACAGTAAATAAATGAATAAAAATCCCAAAGAAATTTGTCCTATTCATTTATTACAGAAAAAGTGATATTTTTGTTACATGCAGTACAATGAAATCAGCCTATAACTAGCCACTGACTTAATCTACACAAGCATGCATTTTTAATTTCTATTTAATATATATTTCAGTTCATTGCACTTACATGATTCTAAGCATCTCGCAAATTCAAATAACAAAAACAAACTTATATAAATAAGTCTTATACATCACTGATTTTAGGGATAGTGTGCCCATAATTTGCCATTTTTTTTCAAGGAAAATAGGAAATATATTCCTCACTGACCTGCCTTCATGTTAGGGGCTCAACAAGTTTTAGGTACACTCTTCCTGTTTCCAAATACAAGATTGGATTATTAGTAAGCTGTTAACACATTTTTGCATTGAAGCATTCTCTCTCTTTAGGATTTCAGAAGGACAAGTCCCATTCAGCCCCATCAGAAAGAGACATCAGGTTGGAGAAAAAGCGGCCAATGGTTTCTCCAGCCGGGAAATCTGCTTTGTTTTTAAAACTAGTGTGTCAATTGATAAAATAAATTCCACAAAGTTGCCAAAATGGGAAGCAAGAACAGAAACAAGGTCTCTAAAAGATCTCCAAACCACGAGAAGGAGGAAAAAAAAAAAACCTACAATGCAGAATTATATCATCCAACTCTTACATTTTTTCCTAAACAGGCAATTTACTCTCCTAAAACATAGTAAAACATCAATATTTTAAAAATTGGCATTCAATCAAACCAGGCTCCCTTTTGCTCTTACTCTATATCTATTTTCTATTCTCATTTGGTTCAACTCTGTACTGTTTTAGTTTGCCACAATGGGGCATCTGGATCCCATAAATCAATCTTCCCTGCCAAAATAATTCAACTACAACCATCTTCAAAAGGACAGGTAGAAATACATATAGTACAGGACAGAGATCTCACTGTTTTTCTGTGAAAATGAACAGCAATGGGTGTTTTAAGACTTTTTTTGTTTCAAGCTATGCACTTAATCAAAAAAACCTAAACACTTAACTTTCTTGGATGGTTTGTTGGTTTGTTTGTTGAACAGCCACAAATCTGTAGGCAAAATAGTACTAGCCATCCACCTGAGAAAGCTTTTACTGTGAATAACTGAACTAAATAATTATCTAATGTTATCACAGCCCATGCCAACCACGTAAGATACCTCAAGGGTTCCTGAAAGCAATACATTTTCCTGGCTTGAAACCTTAGTTTCATATGTTGCTGTTAAGCTTGTCCTTCTTTCAGTCCATGATGTATTTCAAAAAGACATGTTGGCGGGAATCCGAGGATCCATTCATTGAACACATAGGTTTGCAACAGCCATTTAATATTACTGAAAAGATAGTAATAGATTCCAATCTCTTAAAGGTGGGCTTATTTAGGCCTAATTTTTTTTTAAAAAAATGGCATGTAATGATAGTAGATCACAGTGTCTCAAAGTTTGGAAAAACACAACTCCTACAAATTAAGACATTACTGAAAGAAAGTATCTATAGTTGTTGCTCAGAGACATTTAGATGCACTTCATGTTCTGTCATAAATAATTCATTTGTCCCCTTGACTTCATAAAACCTGGGCATATTAATTTTATCTCAGTCTGGGAGTTTAGTAATCCTTTATGGTGAGTAAACCTTAGTTCTCTTTCTAGGATAGGAACTATTAACAGTGTAGAAAAAGCAAACCTTTTTCAATGTATGCAATTCTGGATTTTTGTAATCAGTCCCAAAAGAAGCATTTCATCAGACATAAACCGTCATACATTCATTTTTCATGAACAGACTGCATTTAAAGAAAATGTTACCTGCAAAATATTTTCTATTTATTGAGCTAGCCTAACTTTCCTTTCTAGACCAGCCAGTTTTCACTTCACCTCAGGAACCAAAAAGCATTCATGTTTTACAGGACTACTGAATAACTAATTGGATGAACTAAAACTGTAATATACATATAAAATGTATTTACTTTTACAGCACTATAGAAAATCTGATGTAAGTCCTTCTTTATAGCATCATATCCTCACCATTTATAGTATATAATCTTCTACTGCATACTGCAAGATTTCTTTCCATTTTGCAAATTTGTTCCAAAAGATTACTGTACCTTTTTTCTTACACATATTTCATAGAACAATTGTTATAGAAAAGTCACTTTCCAATTAAATAGACATTGTTGTCAGCCATGCTTTAAATGACAGAGATGCAATATATGTCTATTTTTTAATAATGGCAAGAACTCATTATAAATACTGTGTCACTTAAATACAGTGATAATTTATAAGACAAATCACTCCTTAAGGACCACTGCTTCTTTTCTTCCCTTTGTCAAAACTCACAATAAGTTGAAGAATCAAATTTTCTACATCCATTGAAGTGAAAAAATACAATGCTGCTTCTTTTATCACATTTAAAAAAATAAAAACTAGTTTAGTCTCTAATACTATTTTTACTGTTGTCGATTTTTCATTATTTTAACAATATAAAATTATTCGTATTATTTGCCTTGTGCCTATTACATTTTTTAAAAACTTTTCACTCATTTCAAACAAATATTTCTCACCTTTCTTACAACTAATTGTTCGATGTTTCTGAACTTTTAAAAGAATAAGTATTGTGATTGCAATCCTAAAAGGAACTATGTTAGCAGCTTTAAGATACAATTCTTTCAGCTTTAATGGTGACCTTCTATATAGAATTGATGTAAGGCAAAGATTATTTTTTTGAAAAAGTGTGTATGTGTAATGTTCAAAAAGATTCTCTTTCTCTCAATATATTGCTTTTTTCATAAAGAAGCATCAAAACAATATATTTGTAAGCTGTACACAGAACGAAGCAAGCATATTATGTTACACAGATCAATCATAGCCCAGTGACATTTTTTCATAATCTTTAGAGGTGTACATTTATATACATACAATCATCTTCATTAGCTAATAAAGAATATTTCCCCCCATGCATACATATCTCTTTGCATTATACCATTGTACTGTAGACTAAAGGATAACTTCTTTTAGTATGCCTGGGACAGAAATATCAAAAGCACTGCATTCAGCGTGACCGATAAGCAAGAGTGTCAAAGGTGAAGTGAGGTGCACCAAAATATGGCTGCTTGTTGTTGAGTTCTTTGGTGAGTATTAAAGTCCAGTGAAGTCAGTTGTCTGTGCTAAGTGAACAACCAGTGGGCAAGTGATGCAATCAAGTAGAAAGCACAAAGGGTTATCCAGTCTACTCTTTTTATAGATGGCCAGTTACCTTTCACCCGGAGGATGGCACTGGAGGACACTGTGCCACTAGAATTTTTAGCCCGAACCACATACAGTCCAGCATCTGAATCATACACCTTCTCAATGAACAATGTATATTGTGTATCCTGGTGTAAAAGCTTTATGTGCTCATCTCCCGTCACTCTCTGGCCCTTCTTGTACCTGGAGTAGAGAGTCAGGTTTCAAGTCAGGTTAACATGAATGTTGGATGAAGCAATGATAATCTGCGATGTCAGGCAAACTCTTATGGAATATGAAAGTAAGTTAAGAATAGAAACCATTTATAATCGTAGCTTCCCCCACATCATATTTAAAAGAAAGAAGATTTGTGGTTAAAAAATAGAAGAAAGGTAATTAGTAGTAGGAAACAAATAAAATAACGCCCTAAAAACTGAATTTAGATCTACCAGATCTTCACATAGCCTTTATTTTGACTACAGTATGGCTAGGTCAGAGATTGAAATACTGTGTGTAAAAAAATATTTATACAAAAAGTGTTGGTTTTCTGCTATAAATATTTCCCATGCAATTAATTGCTATCATTGTTGATTTATTGTAAGTGAGGAGCAAACAGATCTTAAATTCATACATTTTCAATAAAAGCAAAAACCCTGCTAGAAATTTTTATTTAAGTTTGTATCTATTAGTAAAATGGAGCAATATCCACATGGGCTGTGTCAATGTTAAGACTGTGGGATGGTTTGAAGGAAAAGAGCTTAGCAATAGCATTTAGACTTATATACTGCTTCATGGTGCTTTACAGCCCTCTCTAAGTGGTTTACAGAGACAGCGTATTGCTCCCAACAATCTGGGTCCTCATTTTATCGACCTCGGAAGGATGGAAGGCTGAATCAACTTTGAGCTGCTCAGAATTGAATTCCTGGAGTGAGCAGTGAATTAGCCCTGCAATATTGCATTCTAACCACTGAGTCACTGCAGCTCTTATTTGCTTAGGCTAGCAAATACTAGAATAAGTGGGTGGACAATACTGCTAGCTCACCTCCTCCAGGACATACTATCTAAGAACTCTGCTGCACACTTCAGGCAATCCATAAGCACTTGGGTGACCTTGGCACTTGCTATGGAGCATACAAATGCTTTCAGTATCAAAGCTCTTGGCCAGCATTGGAACAAAAGGCTGAAAGGGCCATCTCCTGGGCATTAACATGAAGGGCTTCAGGGTCACACAAACAGCATTCTTAAGGTAAATTAGATGACCTCTTCACTTTGGTTAAGCAAATCAGAAAGCTTCTATGCCCAAATTGTTTCACTGTAGTGAATTTTAGTCCCTTAGCATAGTCCTGCTCTATATGTGTGTCCCTTTCCACTACTGATGACAGAACAAAAAAAATCCCAGATAAATTCTTTGATTTTTGACCATCACTTGGCCTTTGCAAGTGGTATCTTATGGAGTATAATAAGCAGATTTTTGAACTGTAGACTACTTACATTGCAAAGGTCTATCTGCTAGTCTTGTTACTGTTAGTAGCTATCATTTTAAACAGTTTCCTAAAATGCACATGGGAAATGCCCACTTTACACTGATAGCTGGCCCTTGAGGCTAATGTTCAGGGCACCATGGTTTAAAAGTACCAGATGAATAGCCATAGAATGGAATAGGGATAGGAGCAAACAAACCTAGTTTGAGAGAGAGAGACCACCATGACTTGCTAACATTCACTGGGCTGATGCTGTTCACCCAGCCAACTCTTCTTCTTACCTTTAGAACATTTTACAATCAAGAAATGGGCAACCAAGCATGAAATCAGATACAAATGCTCATTTTATTATTTCCCATTAAAACAATATTATCATTTTCTACAGGTCAAGATTGATTACTGCCAAATGTTTGCCATCGATATAGTAGAAGGAAATTCCCTTTTATTGCTAAAGTCAGGATATAATTTGATCAGTCAGTCAGTCAGTCAGTCAGTCAGTCAGTCAGTCTCTCTCTCTCTCTCTATCTATCTATCTATCTATCTATCTATCTATTCTCTCTGTGTGTCTCTCTCTCTCCCCTCTCCCTCTCCCTCTCCCTCTTTCATCTATGTATACCTACAGAGGCCATATAAGATTATCGTCCAAGCTCTAAAATTTTCTAGCTGATCCTATTCGTTCCAAACATCAAGAACTGGGGCAAGAAAGATGAAAATCTGGTATCCACTACCTTCTGTCAATCTATGGCTAGTCATTCCTTTATGACCCGACTCCTACTAGTTTTCTACATAACAGTTTATTTAAATACAGGGTTCCTGTTATTGTTAAAAAGAAAAGAAAAAAATCCCTTCAACGATCACCAATATTAGAATGTAACAAATTTTTACTGAGGCATTTTGTTTTTAATTAAGGTTTCTTTATAAATTATTTTATAATACTTTGTTTACTTCAGAGATTGTTTGATTGTAAAAGGTTTATTTTATTAAGAAGCTGGTCAAGTTGTAATAACATTTTGTGTCAAATAAAGTATTTAAACTGAGAGTATTAATGATCCAAAGGGAAAGTGATAAGGTATTTTAAAAGGAACAAATAAAAGAAAAACTCTAAGAACTGGATTAGTGATTCAGACAAGCTGTAATGACAGATGGTTTTTTTTTTTTTTTTTAAATGCCTTTTTATTATTAGCAAATTTTGCCAAATGTGTTAGTTGCTTTCAGATTTGTTATGCATACTCATGAAGAAAATGTTTTTCTCTTTCAAATTCTGCTTTCTTTCTGACTTAGCACTATTAAATAGGACAGAATATGATTGAAAAAAATCAAAAAATATAATAAAAAAGAGGCAACTCTAGAAAGGTGAAGGAAAATAACTACTCATATGAGATGAATTTAGAATCACTCTGAATCTTATGGAGCTAACTCCCTCTCTATTCATTTCCACTCTACCATGAATATACTAACATTAGGCTTAATACATAAAGACCGGTAACTCTCTCTCTTCATTCTTGAATTTCTTGACTAGAGATACCCTATAATCTTACACTCTCTCATGTCAGTCTGTTTTATAAGGTGGCCACTGTGGGGAAAAATAGCCCCTAAACAAATATGAGCCAAAAATCTGATAGAAGGTGGCTCAGGATAGAATGTGAAATGGGATAGATTTCTGCCATTCTTGCCAGCATTATAAAACTCCCTGACACATCATCAGTTTTTATTTTTCTAAATTATATTCCAACTATTTACAATAGTAAGAAAAACTCCTTTGAAACTGTGCTCATGAGGAATTCTTTGAGTTACCAGCTTTATAATTCAGGCACAATGGAAGAGGTGGTGATTGGAGGTTCAATTGATCTACTGCTTGACTCATTACTTTTTTGGTAACTTGCAACATGGGCCTTTTTTCTGCTCTAAACTTTTCCTTTTTTAAAAAAACCAAAGCTTGACTGGGATTCTTTTCATTCCCTAGGACTCTTTATATAAATACTTAACCTTTCTGGATTTAGATTTATAGCCAGAAATAGCAGTAAATATGAGTGTGCTGTAATTACACACAAAAGATAAATGCAATTTAATTACTGTTTGCCAACTCTGGGATTTAGCATCAACTTTTCTGTGCGCTGGAGACCAACTTTATTTAGTGTATATATTCTCCCATAAATACTCCCAGGAAAGCTTGTTTTCATTATCCTTCAATATTGTAAACCTTGTTTTACTCTCTTGTTAGTTGGCCAATTATACCCTGTTGGTTCTCTCACCTTTATATGGAAAGTATCTGCAGAAACAAAAGGACTTTTCGACTACCATTTTCAAAGAAAATAGATAACATACTGAAGCCAATTGTCTCTTAATTATGAATGCTACCAAAGCATAAATGTGAATCTTATGTAGTCATTCTCTAGCAAATTTCACAAGCTAGGGGCTTACACCTATGGGCTTAAAAGTCCATTTTGAATGTGGATCAGTGGCTAGACATGAGATAGACTGAACCCAACACAGAGTATAGTATTTCTTTTCTACTCGGTTTCTGTAGCTATGATAAAACTAATCTTCAAATGCAGAGGAATTTCTAAGAATTCAATTCTTATAAAAGGAGTTGTAATGTTTAATAGCTGGAATGTTCTATTGCTAAATAGAAATGTTTGAACTTTGCCCATCTTCAAATATTATTTAAAACATATAGACTGAATGTACATGAATTATTTTGAATCTGGAACCTGACAATAATATTGTGTAAACACTGTGGGAATGGAATTATGTGGAAATGTGATGTGAATGCTAGTGATTTTCAGATTTGTGTTTGCTGGATTAACCTATTTATATTTATGTTTTTTCATTGTAAGCTACCCACCAGGTCAATGTAGGTTCTGGGAATCCTGTTACTTCTACTTCCAATGTCACTGGAGCACCTTCCATGACAGTTACATTAGACAGAAGCTTGGAGAAGTGAGGTGCCTGTCCAGAAAGGCTGACCTTGCTGTTCTTTTCAGATATGCTTTTAATCTCTTCTCCGGTAGCCATCTGCCTCTGACATTTTCTCGTGGAATCTGATTGAAAGAGACCTGAAAATGCATTGGATGAAGCATGCAGCCTAGCCTGGTTTTTAGTAAAGTTATTTCTGTCATGCAATTTGCTCTGTGTTTCTCTCATGCTTCTGGGAGCCTCATGGCATTGCAAATGGGTCTCGTGCACTTCACTCCTCATGCAGTAGAAAGCCTTTGTCTTGAACGTAGAGGAAACAGGGGGAGTTGAAGACATTTCTGGAGAACTATGAGGAAATGGAGATTCTATCTTGCCCTTGGAATGGCTGCTTAGGGTAGAAGAAGAAAAACTTCCTAGCTGCTCCGAGAGGCACTCCTTTCTGTGGCCAGGCACATCAGCAGAAGCAATAGAGGTTAAGGGATCGGAATAATCTTCCATTGCTTTACTGCCAGCACTTATTGGCATTTGCACAGTGTAAGAGCTGACATGCACACTACGGGAGCTACTGCTATGTGGTTCTTCTAGTTCTGTTTCCGAATGCAGAAGGTTGGATTCTGGGGTCTCGGAAAGTGGAGGCAATGAAATATCATCAGGAGATATACACTCATATTCCTCTCCAGAGAGTGCATCTTCTGCCAGGAGCTCAGTGTGAAAGCTTTCCTCCTTGGCAGCAAAAGACAGCTCTGTGTCCTGTGAAATATAATCTTCAACAGCTGGGTGGATAATTGATGTCTCAGCCAAGTTCTTCTCTTCCTTAAAAGCAAAAAAAGGAGGGTGAAGGAAGAGAAGGGAAAGGAAAGGAAGGGAAAGGGAGTAGAAGGGGAAGGAAAGATGCAAAAAAGACTTAAAATAATGTCTATAAAACTTATTTTACCTTGTCTTTTTTCTCACATTTCTTTCATATGTTAAAGTTTAAAGATGTATGTAGTCATCTGTCAGAAGGCCCATTTAGTTCAATTTAATATACTCCTTGAAAAGGAGAGTAGATATCATTCTGAGAAAACATAGAAATTACTGCGGGCGGGGGATCTATTGTTCGGAAATGTATTTTTATTACAATCTTAGCAATGCTTTCTAAGTTTCCATCCCTGAAAAAAGTATTTATTATGCTTTTTAATTTATTAACTAATTATGTAAATGTCAGACTGCAGATTACTTTTACTGAATGGAATGAAGAGAGAAAGGTAATACGGAAGTAACATCTAATGTTTCTGTGATCACTACGATAGCACAAACATTATACTGAGATAGAAAATATTCCGTTTCTCCCATAACTTTGTGTCCTCCTAGTGATCTACATTTATAACAGATTCTGAAAAGATAGTTATTGAGATGGCCAGTAGCTTGAATGTTATTATTGTGAAGGATAATTTTATAGTTAGCTATTTGCCTTTTAATAATGAATAGGACATCTGTATTTGTGGTATATTATGGAGCTCAATTTCTGCAGATATTCAGAATGGAAAAGATATTTTATTTCTTGATGCACCTGCCTGACTAGTATAGGACATAGGATGCTAACCTAATTACATTTTTTTAA